>CALSFV010000027.1:845000-1067341 GCA_943737045.1 Parapristionchus giblindavisi | reverse complement strand
AAATACAGTAATCTGAGGTAATTGATTTTCGCAGTTAGAACGCTGTTATGTTCCAAAATGCGTTTAAATTTTTTTTTGTAATTTCTAGAGAAATAGAATAAATAAAATTCCTCTTCCCCCTATGAATTTGGCAAACAATTATCGAGAAAAATTCATGCAAATATATGCAAAATCTTTTTACAATTTTTATATTATATTTTTGGAGAAAAAAATATTTTAAACTCTTTAACGCATTGGTACATAATAGCGTTCTAAAAGCGAAAATCAATTGCCTCAGATTACTGCATTTCCGTAGAAGATTCAAGTAAGAATACCTTATTTGTTTTTTTTATAATATGCTCACAGTCGGCAAAAAAATATTCGTTGACTGATGCTGTTTATCTTAAAAATATATATACTATTGAGGCGAAAAAAATAATTTCTCATAAAAAAGCGGAAAACAATATGCAGAAATATTCCGAGTGTTTTGACTCTTTAAATCGGAAAAATAATTTTCACAAAGTTTTACCGAGATAAATTAACGCAGACATGTGACCCAACAATTTTTTTTTGAATAGGCTCACTTCAATTTTTTTTTCAAAAAAAAATGAAGCATCAGTACGACTGCTCTAATGCCCACGGTCGCGGAGGCCTCATTCAACGGCTGCTCAAGTGTCCAAGTTCAGAGAAACCTTAGCGAGCGGCTGCTCAAGTGTCCAAGTTCAGGGAGGCCTTATCCAACCGCTGCTCAATTGTCCAAGTTCAGAGAAACCATAGCGAGCGGCTGCTCAAGTGTCCAAGTTCAGAGAAACCTTAGCGAGCGGCTGCTCAAGTGTCCAAGTTCAGGGAGGCCTTATTCCACCGCTGCTCAAGTGTCCAAGATTAGAGAAACCTTAGCGAGCGGCTGCTCAAGTGTCCAAGTTCAGGGAAGCCTTATTCAACGGCTGCTCAAGTGTCCAAGTTCAGAGAAACCTTAGCGAGCGGCTGCTCAAGTGTCCAAGTTTAGGGAGGCCTTATTCAACGGCTGCTCAAGTGTCCAAGTTCAGGGAGGCCTTATTCAACGGCTGCTCAAGTGTCCAAGTTTAGGGAGGCCTTATTCAACGGCTGCTCAAGTGTCCAAGTTTAAGGAGGCCTTATTCAACGGCTGCTCAAGTGTCCAAGTTCAGGGAGGCCTTATTCAACGGCTGCTCAAGTGTCCAAGTTCAGGGAGGCCTTATTCAACGGCTGCTCAAGTGTCCAAGTTTAGGGAGGCCTTATTCAACGGCTGCTCAAGTGTCCAAGTTCAGGGAGGTCTTATTCAACCGCTGCTCAAGTGTCCAAGTTCAGGGAGGCCTTATTCAACCGCTGCTCAAGTGTCCAAGTTCAGAGAAACCTTAGCGAGCGGCTGCTCAAGTGTCCAAGTTTAGGGAGGCCTTATTCAACGGCTGCTCAAGTGTCCAAGTTCAGAGAAACCTTAGCGAGCGGCTGCTCAATTGTCCAAGTTTAGGGAGGCCTTATTCAACGGCTGCTCAAGTGTCCAAGTTCAGGGAGGCCTTATTCAACGGCTGCTCAAGTGTCCAAGTTTAGGGAGGCCTTATTCAACGGCTGCTCAAGTGTCCAAGTTCAGGGAGGCCTTATTCAACGGCTGCTCAAGTGTCCAAGTTTAGGGAGGCCTTATTCAACGGCTGCTCAAGTGTCCAAGTTCAGGGAGGCCTTATTCAACCGCTGCTCAAGTGTCCAAGTTCAGGGAGGCCTTATTCAACCGCTGCTCAAGTGTCCAAGTTCAGGGAGGCCTTATTCAACGGCTGCTCAAGTGTCCAAGTTCAGGGAGGCCTTATTCAACCGCTGCTCAAGTGTCCATGTTCACACAGCGCGCTGCTCAAATGTCCAATTCTAATCTCTCTTTTGCTCATATCTCCATTGCTCAAGCCCATCTCATTGCTCAAATGTCCCCTGCTAACCTGTCCTCCACCCGAAGAGAGGTATCAATTACAAGAGCGAGAGGGAGAGGGAGAGGGAGAGGGAGAGGGAGATGCGATCAAATTAGGGAAATATTAAAATTATAGTTGCACTACATAACAAATAATTTATTATGTCAAGAGAAGACATATAGTCCATGAATCCTTGTTCTTGTATTAATGAATTATATGCACCCATCCCAGACTATCTTAAATCTCTGGTTTTTGCATACAATACATTTATCTTATCAGCACTAAGTGCAGAAGAGTAAGTCAGGGGCAGGGGGAATTTTCTTGCAAGTTATTATTCTTCCGTCTCTGAGAGATGTTATTCTCCATTCAAGAAAACGATCGAACTGAAACTTGTTGATTGAAGTTGTGAACCCACGAAAACGGTCCGCTATCGTCCATTAGGCCCGCTTGACAGTTGGAAGTACACCTCCAGGCATTCCAAAGCCTTCTAGGAGGGGATTCGGCTGTTGATCCTTTTCTGTTGATGGAGTAGGCGAGAGAGGGACGGAGAGCTTAACTTTACCGACCGCACCGCAGACAGAAAGGTTTTTGCATAGTATTCTGTCTATTTTGGAAGCCAGAACAACCACACTCTCTCACATCATAATACTTTCTCGTTCTCTGGTTTTCAAAGAAAAATTACGCACACCAGAATACTCTGTTCTTCTTCTGGAATTTTTTGCCTATCAGGGGAGGAAATATCAACATTGAGAATCAATTTGTGTAGAACCAAAGCGATTCTAAAGAAAAAAAGCCATTCTCATTATGGAAATAGATGGAAATGCACGACCATGTCGGAAAACGAAGAAAACACTTTAATGAAGAGGTTGGAAGAGGCAGAGGGAGAGAGGGAGGGTAGAAGGAGAAGGGGAAGAGAGAGAGAGGAGGGTAGAGGGAGCGGTAGAATGGGAAGAGAGTGAGGGGGGGGGGGGGAGAGGGAGAGGTAGAAGGCGAAGAGAGGTTGAGGGGAGATAGGTAGAGAAATCCACAGGGGTATCGTTACAGTTGGAAGTGGTGGATTTTCCCAAGGCCAATTTGCATTTCGAATACATTGTGGCTGTTGCGAGCAAGGAAAACATGTTAGACATTATTGAGCGTATAAAAATCACTTGCTTTATTTGTGGAAGAGTCTATTTCCCGTTTTGCATTGTTCAGAAACTATGCCGATCTCTTGTATATATCAAATAGCGAAGCCGGGTTAGACCTAATTAGGTGAGAGGCAGCGGAGAGGCAATCGAGAGTTGGGCGAGAGAGTGCAGACAGTGTGTTGTCTCGGTATTTAGATACCGTTTGTCATTTTCTTATGCAAGTACATTTTATGCGCACAAAATTTGATGTTTTTTGTTTCCCTTCGTTTCCTACTTTCCACCGCATGAAGTTCATTTATTTGTATCACATCATTTGTTCGCTAAATGTGAATAAATATATATATATATAAGAACACTTCCATAACGATTAACCGAACGTTGAAACATATTCCGATCGGCCTGCTCATTCCAATGAGGGGAATGAAATGGCATGAACGACCATGTGAATCAAGGATGAAAACACGTTAGCAAACACGTTAGCAAACACGTTCACAAACACGTTAGCAATGCATGATATCACCCAGAATACGTGTTGGTCCCACGTACAGTGATTACGAAGAGAAACGGGTGCTAGATGGATGAAGAAACATTGAATTGGAAAGATTTATTTCTCATGAGGCATAAATCACCAAGCACAAAGCCTCATACCCCAGGATTACCATGGTCTTCAGTGTAAGAATCATTATACTGAGAACGTTACCGAATGTTGAGCGACATTGAATGATTTCTGGAGGACCCGGGAAACCCGGGAAAAAGAACCCAGGAAACCAGGTTCGGTAAATTCCCCGCCCATCCCTGATTGTCGGCGAGGAAGAAGTTACAACGAACACCCCAAATAAAGGAGATTTACTCCTTGAAAGTGATAAATCATCACGCTTAAAGCCTTGTTCCACTGTAGAATATGCGTGGGGCTCAGTGAGTGCTAGGAAAGAAAATGCGAATAAGTCGAAAGTTCAAATTGTGAATGAATTCCGGAGTGACAAACGTGACGAATTAAGCGGACATGCATAACAAACGAGGATGAGTAAAAGGACGAAAGGATAGAAAGATATTGCAATTAAACGGATGATGTTGATAGACGGATTACGTAAGGCTTCCTACTAGGATTCGCCTTTGAATTTGGACCGTTCAAGAACGCATGTGCGACGGCACACCCCGAGATAATTTGAAATTCTCCGCTCTCGCAACGCTCTCTAGTAGACAACGAAAGCGAGAGAGCGTTGCCAGAGCGGAGATTATCAAATTAGCTCGTGGTGTGCCTTTAAGAAAATTAGAATTCATTAAAACTACGTAAGGATGAATACATTATGAATACATATAAATTATAATATTATTAAAGGGTTTTGTTTGACTAGAGACTTTCAAGTGAGTTGAGTGGGGGGGGGGGGATATTATGGCTGACACAGTGGAATTGATAATGAAAGGAGGAAGGAGAGATCACCAGGGGATACAACATTTTAAATTAGATAAATAGGGATAGTTTGAAGAAAAGGGAAGAAGAGACAGCGATAGAAATGTGATAAAGAGTTGTGATAGCGAATATGAACACTTTATCATAATATATCATTAATAATAATATAATAATAATAACATATTTGCACTAAAGTTTTCGTGATTTGATGAGAAATATGAATCAAACAATATTCAAAAACCTATAATTTTGTCGTTAATAAATAATAACGGGAGGCAGGATAAACACGTCAACAACGTGATGCGAACGACCATTGGAAAGAAAATCTGAATGATTTTCAGTCCATAAACACCGAAAAACGTTAACCACATTTTATTTTGACTCTGTTCTGGCCAAAGATATGCATGCTCTCGGCTAGGATGCGCTGTCTGCGTGGAGAAAGGTTTTAGTTTAATTAGGCTCTCGCTAGGCGGGGGAAGTAGTAAAAGTTTAAAAATTTCAGCTTTCAAAACGTCGTTTAAAGTGGTTTTTGGTCGTCTTTCATTTACGAACTCTATTCTAGACGTTTTGCTCGCGTTCACAGTATTCTGGTCCAAGCCATTTTTCTTCGAAAGCAAGACAAAGGAGAGACCATTGTATTCGAGAGAGTTTGTATGTTGAGCGGTCGTTCTTGCTTTGAAAGTCATGAGAACGCTGTGCGTTACATGAGCATTCCCATGACTGCAAGGATTTTTTTTGCTGCTAACAATAAAGCGTTGTTTACGCATTTCTTGGAACGAAACAGGCTCATTAATTCACTGTCTCACAAAGATTTTCGCTTTTAACTTTCATTTATTTCCTGCTGACTTATGACCTATAGCGCAGTTTTAGTCTATGGTCGTGCATTTATAAGCGAATTATTTGCTAAATGAAACAATTGAATAGAGTTATTTATTGCAATATTTTCGAGCGAGGCAAGACAAAATATGTGAGAAAAACGGAAGTGCGAAAACATGAATTATTAAATTCTGTGGGGGAGGGATGAAATTTGCGATCTTGAATACATGTTCATGAATTTGAAACTCTCCGTTCTGGTACCACTCTCTCGCGTCCTTTGTCTGTGAGAGCGCGTGGTCAGAGAAGGGAGTTACAAAATAGCGCGTGGTGTATATTTAAGTGATCTGTGAACTCTATGAACAGACCAGACAGGACTTGTCAATATAGTACCATATTGGCTGTTAATTCACGCATAAACTAGTATTTATTGGGCGATTCGATATATTTGATGTTTTGACTGCGAACTCGGTTACTTAAAGACCATCCCCAAGCTAATTTGAAACTCTCCGCTCTGGCAACACTCTCTCGCTGACAAAGACAGCGAGAGGTTATAGCCAATTCTGAGTGTAACATTAAATGGACTGAAACCTTTGTCAACGGCCTCTTCAACGGTCTGCGCTCTCTTGTTGTTAGAGAACAGAAAAATAGTGTGCGCAATGAAGAGGCCATTGGGTGAGGTCACCCTCCCTTTAACTCGGGATGTGCCTTTATAACACATGGGCGACATAGACTGAAATAAAAACACAAAACACGACAAAATTCAATTCAATGCATTACTCAATAGCGTTTGTTGTTCCCGTTCAGATGTCTTAGTAGTGGCACTCTAACCTCGCCCTCTAATATTTCGCTTTTTTGAGAAGTTAAGTTACTAGCATGCTAATTTATTAACAGTTTCAGGGACCGAATAGCAACCCTTTTCCCGCCTCATTTTAGTTAACAAATTAACCTTTTTGGGGCGTTAAAGGTGGACTCCCGCGAATATTTTCGTGAAGAAACTGTGAAGACAGAAAGTTAGCAAAAGTCATTCTACATACCCTACACCATTTATCTTATGATAATTCAGCATATTGATCGCTAGAATCACGAATGAATCATGCTTGCAATCGCAGGCAAAGGCGCGCTTTTTGAAAATAGGAAAGCTCGGCAATAGGATTAGAACCAGAGGCCATGCGCTATCTAGTCAGAAGTTTTACCATTGCGCTAAGCGATTGATGAGCGATTGTTCTATCTAATTGCATATCATTTGACGCTTGCATAAGCGAGATGCAACAGCTTTGCATGAACATTCGGGGGTCTCCACCTTTAATAAATTAACAATTTTGAAGCTATAAAATTAGAACGAAGAGTAGCGACTCAAAACCGAAAGAATTGTTGAAAAACACAAATACTGTAGGAAACAGTGGATTGGTTTTGAAGGCGTGGTAGAGGAAGCCAAAGTGAAATGAACTCGTTCAAGAACCCATTTCGGCGAAGGCGATCAAAGCAATAATAGTGAAACCGTATTAGCATATCTGTGCTGGGGTTTCCTCCCTTTTATATTGTATGAATATACGATTTATTTAGAGATTTTAGAGGGAACGACTAAACGACTACACTCGCCTATTCCATCAAGAGAAAGGGACCAACAGTTGAGTCCCCTCCTAGCAGACTTTGGAAAGTCAGGAGCGGTATTTCCACCTTGTCAAGCAGGCCGATTGGACGAGCAAAGTAAAGTTTTCGTGGGTTATTTGATTATTCTAATCAAGTTTCATATGCTGCCGTTTTCTTGAATGGAGATCAATTCTCTCAGAGACGAAAGGATAAATCTTGTGGATAAGAAGATTCCCCCTGTTTTGGCCCCTTCTGCATTTAATGTGCTGATAAGATAAAGTATTATTATTATTATTTAGAGGGAACAAAAAATGCATAAATAACCAAATAGTGTTCATAAGGTTTATGTACATATAGTTTTGTACATTAATGCTAAAATTAAATAATGTTATAAAAAATTAAAGTCCGCTAATAATAGAGAGCAAAACTAAAATAATCACAGTTCAATCACGTTTTTTTCTATCGAAAAACAAAATAATCTAACTGATGTAACGCAATTTGCTTCGGTAAGACACTTAATTCCGGTTGTGGAGTATTGAATAATAGCGTTCGAGAAACGTGGTAGCTCCAAGAATTACAAAAAAATATCTTTAAACGATCAAAAGTGAATTTATCCCTATTCTAAAGGCCTTGTGCGGAACATGCAAAACGAAACAAAGTAAAGAACAGAAATCAATCATACGTTATCAGAATCTGATAAAATGTTCTTTGAGTAACATGTGCTTGCGCAATTTAGAGATAGTAAGTAAGAAAAATTTGACAAAGAGTATTTGCTAACTGGATATTCTATGAGTGGGCATGTAATATGCACAGCGACAAAAGTAAAAGGACCGATTGCCTTTCTTTCGACTCGACTTGAACAGAGGAAAGAGACACGACGGAGATGACTAAGTGGTCTCTGGAGGCGAATTCATAGGAGAGATAGGGGATGAGGATTGGAGAGTGAAGTCAGTCAGTGATACTGACTCTCCCCCGCTGGCTACATTCTCTCGCGGATAGAGGAAGTGAGAGAGTGATGTCAGAGCAGATATTGCTCTAAACTCTGCGCTCTGCAATGCTCTCTCGCATTCTTTGTCACCGAGAGAGCGTTGCCAGAGACTTTAATAATAATGGACTACTTTTTGCTTCAAAGTGGTCCATGGTCTTCAAATGTCGAGGAAATATGTACTTTATTCAAAAGAGCTTCGTGGACGTTAGATAAACAAGAAGATATTTTAGACAAGGGAATAGGCCCCCGGAAAGCCGCGAGCATGATGGAGGGACGATTTGAAGCGATCCATTAGCTAAAAATTGTGGAATGCAACCAGCGATGTATACCACAGAATCATTCTCATCTTAGCATTACTGCCTGATATGATAAAAATTGAACATCTCTCAAAATTTAAACGTTAAAAATTCATAGATAATTCAACAGTCCCTAACAACACTGCTAAATCACAGAGCGTAGCCAGATAGTTTTCGCTTGTTTTCGGGCATGGCTTTATTATATCGCTCTCGTGGGCACTTGTCTCTCGCCTAATCGACGGATACTGAGGGTGTTCTGAACAAACAAAATACACTCGACACTGGTCACAACAAGACAGACCTCATCGTTTAGAACGAGACCTTCGTCTCTTCATTTCTTACACTATTTCTATATTCTATCAATTCGGTATCTTCATTTTATACACTATATCGTCCGTCTCTGCCCTAGAGAGAGCATAGCACTAAGATACTTTTTAAAAGATATTTAAATTTTAAAAGGTATGGTTAAAATAAGAAATTAATACGGCTCGATAAGATTTTAATCAGATTTTTAAAGATTTTAAAGATTTTAAAAATAGATAAAGGTATATGGCCATCTGAATATGATACATCAAACTACACATAGAATACCCTGCAAGATGATGATGAGAACCGCAAAGGTTTTCAGAAACGGGCACCTAAAGAGACAGAAAAAGAGGTCGGACAAAGAAATATGACTCGGGGGTTCTCGTCGTGCTAGACACACTAGAGCTCTTATGGAATCATATAAGGAGAGTGGGGCCATTTGTATATATTATGACGGCGAAATGAACGAATGGATTCCTTTAGAGGAAACTAATGCATCCGTGGCATCATAGTTATAGCGAGTTCAAAGAGAAAGACGTACCGCCCATAGTGGAGCGCTTAAAGACACATCCCGAGCTAATTTGAAACTCTCCGCTCTTGCCACACTCTTACGTAGACAAAGGAAGCGAGAGAGTGTGGCCAGAGCGGGGAATTTCAAATAAGCTGTCTTTGAAGTTGACCTTAAAGGTGTGCCTTTAAAGGAAACTCCAATGTTTGATGTTTTAGGTGTCAGTAGGACAAGGGAATGATATCAGAATTTCACGACAGCGGACGTACTGCACTGACGCAGGAGCAAAACTAACATTGAACATAAAATAAAATTTAAAAAAACATTTATTAATTCTATTTCATACCATTTTAAACATTAATGTGCATAGATATTGCTGCCTTTTACTGGAATTAAAATAATGCAATTCAACGACTTAGCGACTTCCATAAAAATAACAAAAGTAAAGTCAAATGATGTGACAGAAAACCAACTGGAATGGTTTTTGGTTCGGGAAAGTGGATTCGGACAAAATGAGAGTGGTTCCGTCTTTCGTTTGATTGCGCACGGAATAATCAATTAGGACCACCATTACCAGACTATTCGGAGTAGTTTTCGTTTGTTTTGGCAGTCTGCATATATTGTTTATTTATAATTCGTTTATAGTGGTTATTGGTCAGTCTGATGGGCTTTAGACGATACGCCATTGATGGTGGATGAAAAGCTTCCATAAATGGTACTGTAGCATCACAGAAGATGTTCAAGAAGACCTCGCCCTCCAAATGTCTTCCGAAAGATGTCTCTCTATCTTATCGGTGGTCGTTTGTATTATTCAACAGATTTAGATAACGCAAAAAAACGAATAAAATAATGCAAAGGGAAGAAGGATGAGGAAAGCGAACATTTGTCATTCGACACTAGTGAGACTATCCATGCAAACTGTAATGATATGGATTCATTTCCAGGAGATGTCCATTAGCTAGGAATTAATTTCTCTAAGTGGGGCACAGTGTGGAAAAACGATGAATGATTAATCTCCCTATGATAATTCGAAAAAAATGAATCTGCAAAGGAATATCCCATGCCTATTTAGCCCTCCGATCTGGCAACGTTCGCTCGTAGACAAAGAGAGTGGGAGAATATTGCCAAAGCGAAGTTTCAAATTATCTTGGTAAAGGTAGGGTAAGGTACAACCCGTTATTCAAGGCACACGAAGTCCTGCGGGGTATCACTGCTAGGCCAGTGATATTTCAAGGCCAATTCAGTCCGGAGGGCCTAATCTCTTCTTCGGACCTACTTTACCGCATGATCTAGTCACTACCAATTCCCCTTTCGGGCCTATCTTGGTACATGACTTTCAATGTTTTGCATCAGGAAAAACCAACAAAACCGTCGGTTGTGGTTTTCCAAATGAAGAGAAGACTATGAGAGCAAAGTGTTTTCCGATTAGCATCGCACATAGAATAGTATAAAGACCAAAGAAAGTTTTTATGATTAATCGTCGAGGGTTGAAGAGGAACAACGAACAATATCAACACTTATTCGATCGTCCCTCTGCCTCTTTCTTCGCTTCTCCCTCTCTCTCTCAACACTTTCCTCCCCTCTTCCTCTTTCTCTTCATCGCCCCCCTCTCCATCCTCCTCCCCTCTCGATCTGCTCTAAGAGGGGTTCCATCCAATCTGTCTCCATTCCAGACCGTCTTTCTCTAGGCAGGGTCCTTCTCTTCGGCGCATAAACAAATGCACACACAGACAAAAAATTAAGTAGGGAAGGGTCTCTCGGCGGCGATCTAGATATAGATGTCCCGGACGGTAAACACAGTCCCTCGCTCTTACTCTGGAAATGCGACAGCTAATAAGAGAATCTTATTTGGGCTTCACTCAATCCTACTCAAGTTGTGAGGGGCCTAAACAACGTTGAAACTAACATAGCTAACCCGGAAGCGAACGAGCACCTTGCATTTGGTATTTTGCAGGAATTATATTGATAGTTGATAAATTCTAAAAAAAGAAAGAATGGGAGAGGCTAAAAATGGGTTGAGTTAGAAATTATTAAGAAAAAAAGCTACAATAAATCTAAACGATATCACTGAGGAGGGATTTTTAAAGTTTACCAGAAAAAACGAGAATTCATAAATTGTAACAAATCTCAAGTTCTGCAGGTATTGTTCTATATTCAAGTGTGCTTGTAGAAGTGTTCTGGTAGAGGACCTCAGCAGATTCAGATTATGCGATGCTTTAGTTTCAACCACTCAATGGACCCGTGCTTGATAAAGGTCATTGAAAAAATCTAGTAACTAGTACATATAAAACACTATCTGAGAGAATTCAACAACTGGAATATTTCTTGGTATCGATGAAAAATGATTTTTTCTGTCTTATGTGTGATAATTACAGGCTCCATGAGTGTAGTTCACTGGTACTTGGAAATTGCTTCCAATTGAAAATTCGCTTCAGGGGGTGACCACACAACGATTTGGCGCCTTTTCCTAAAAAGTTTATTTCGAATCCAATCGATTCGGGAGTGGATGCAATCGGCTCCTTGCCTAATTCTAAGAAACTATTGTCGAGGAGAGTTTTTTGATCAACGGTCAATGAAGGCTGGAATCAGGAAATTTCGAAAAAAAATTCACATTAAATTAATTCTCACTATTTTCCCATGGAGAAAGTAAATTTTTTATTTGCTCAATCGCTTCTACATATCATAACACATCTTCAGTTTAAAAAGTGTAATTTATAAAAAATGGGAAATTTATGCGCGAATCAATTTTGTTCGTTGAACTTAATTGTGGTGAGGATTGGCGACTTTTCATAAAAAGTTTATTTCGAATCTAATCGATTCGGGAGTGGGCGCATTCGAATCCTTGACTAATTCTAAAAAACTATTGCTGAGGAGAGTTTTTCGATCAACGTTCAACGAACGCTGGAATTGGTAATTTTCGAAAAAAATGTTTACATTAAATTAATTCTCACTATTTTCCCATGGCGAATGTAAACTTTTTATTTGCTCAATCGCTGCTACATATCATAAGCGCGTATACGAATAAGTAAATAGAATAAAAATTACATCACAATGATGATTAGAATAGTGAACAACACTGCCCAACTACAGCTACACTTCGAACCACCGGATGAACAGTCAAATACTCGTGTCATTGCGTTGAAATACGCACGAAACAAGCAGAAAAGCGACAAAAAATCGATTAGGAAATCTCGCCTTCTTGCCCTTACCGTAATTCCTCACCATAATTCATACAACAACGACAAAATTGATTCGAACACAAATTTATATTTTTTTTATAAAGTACACTTTTTTAACTGAAGATGTGTTATGATATGTAGCAGCGATTGAGCAGATAAAAAGTTTACATTCGCCATGGGAAAACTGTGAGAATTAATTTAATGTAAACATTTTTTTTCGAAAATTACCAATTCCAGCGTTCGTTGACCGTTGATCGAAAAACTCTCCTCAGCAATAGTTTCTTAGAATTAGTCAAGGATTCGAATGCGCCCACTCCCGAATCGATTAGATTCGAAATAAACTTTTTATGAAAAGTCGCCAATCCTCACCACAATTAAGTTCAACGAACAAAATTGATTCGCGCATAAATTTCCCATTTTTTATAAATTACACTTTTTAAACTGAAGATGTGTTATGATATGTAGAAGCGATTGAGCAAATAAAAAATTTACTTTCTCCATGGGAAAATAGTAAGAATTAATTTAATGTGAATTTTTTTTCGAAATTTCCTGATTCCAGCCTTCGTTGACCGTTGATCAAAAAACTCTCCTCGGCAATAGTTTCTTAGAATTAGGCAAGGAGTCGATTGCATCCACTCCCGAATCGATTAGATTCGAAATAAACTTTTTAGGAAAAGGCGCCAAATCGTTGTGTGGTCACCCCCTGAAGCGAATTTTCAATTGGAAGCAATTTCCAAGTACCAGTGAACTACACTCATTGAGCTTGTAATTATCATACATAAAACAGAAAATTCTATTTTTCGGCGATACCGCACCTATGTCGATTTTCTAAGATACCGTGTTATATTGTCGTTCTACATATGATTGATGAACCCATAGCCCGACCCGCTGAAGTCCCATGGGTGGAGGACATTGGAAGGAGCGGAGAGTGGATGAATCTAGTAAATCACTAGATTAGTCGCATCAGTCTCGTGATGTTTCAATTGGATTTGGCGCGAGAGCAAGAGACAATATGGGTGAGTAAGGTGATGGGATTTAGTGTTGGAAGAGCTGAAGAGGTAGAGGGAGAATCGGAGAGATCTGGGACCGGAGCAATCACAAGAAAATGCGATTGAAACGTGCGAAAATTGAATGCAAATTGTACACAAGAAAGAATTCTTGCTTTATGCGGAATATTTGTAAACAGTCAGAGGGTAAATAAATGCCTTACAATGTACAAGTATAGGTTTGCTTCCACATTAGATTTAAAATTGTAAGATGCAAACTTTAATAAATTAATAATGGTGTCGGTCGCTACGTATTACGAGATCCGCCTAAACTGGTCAGTCTTTAAAAAAACATGATTTACAACCAGATTTACTGATTTTAGGCATTGATTTACTGATTTTAGGCATTCGGATATGAGAAACCGAGAGACGCCACAAAGTGAATTAGATGAACGTTATGGGAGGACTCAGAGAGGATAGACGAACCATAAGGACTGGATAACTCGATTTGCAATGCGAACTTGCGATTATGACGGGATGGACGAGAATCTCGTTTAAAATCTTCCAAAAAAGTTTTGGGAATAACGAAATCGAGTTGTTGCACAATTTGGAGAATGCAAGGGAATATAGTAAATGTAAAAAGGTAAAGGTAAATGTGCGCGCGGAGAAGAATGTAGGGAGCGCCATGGACCCTTCGCTTTTAAAGCATCACCCCAAGCTAATTTGAAACTCTCCGCATTGGCAATACTCTCTCGTAGACAAAGAAAGCGAGAGAGTGTGGCCAGAGCGGTGAGTTTTAAATTAGCTTGGGCCGTAAAGTGCACTTATACAAGAAAAGTTTAAAGATTAACGGCAACATCATAAACGCTTGAATACTCGATTGACTCGGCGGATGAAAACACATAGCAGACTGCATTAACGATTCGGTTCTATTCATTCATCTATAGCATTTCATACGAAAACACTTAGAGGTAATTTTAGCAGAGACTCAGGAAAAACGTTGAGAGGTAATTTTAGCATCGAGAAAAGTTGACACTAACGTGAAGAATGGACAAAGATGAATGTCAATATCAGAATCTCATTCGATAATGTATTCCTTTGTGTAGTAGTATTCCATCCGAGAAGAAGATGCCCAGGAAAACGTGACTGCTGCGAGTGAAGTGCGTAGAGTTTACGCGCAAAGACATAATGCTTTTTTTTCCTTAAGATTTAGATTTAGGCTTTAGATGCCATAAAGGCTGTCCGCTCTGGCAATGCTCTCTCGCTTGGTTTATCCAAGAGAGAGCGTTGAATGCAGTCTGAATTTATGAGAATATGGTCGGACCATTCTGAAAATGTTGGAAAACTTAAATCTGCGCGTGGGGTTTGAAAGACGAAAATGCGTTAACATTATTCGCTTTTATACCGTGGAAGCTGTCCGATTTGGTTTTATTTAAAAAATTTCAATCGTCACATTTACATTAGCGATGTTGCATATTCCAGGAAAAGTGCAGCCGATTTGGACTTTTGAAGCATCATTAATGACGTTTATTGAGTGTGACTAAATTTACACATTAAAGGGAGCGTAGCCTCACTCAATGGTCTCTTCGACGCGCAATGCTCTCTCCTTGTTAGAGAACAGCGAAATAGTGTGCGCAATGAAGAGACCATTGAGTGAGGTAACGCTCCCTTTAATTGATGAAATCTTTTTTTAACGTTCTACAAATGCATTCAAAATCGTAGCTTTAAAAAAAATGTTGTCACGAATCAAAAACATTTTTTAAAATCAATAAATTTCGATCATCAGTCAATACGAAGAGGTATTGAACAATAATTGAAATTTGAAATCTCCAAGGATAGGAAGGAGGAGGAGGAGGGTAAGTTAGGGGTAAGAGCGTGAGGCCTTCTCATTTCTCTGGATTTTTGTTCTAAGAAAACAACGGGCAGCAACAGGGAAGTGTTCTTTAGATTTAAATCGCAAAAAACGAATTAAATGTTCATTAGATCCTCTTTTGTGATTACACGAATCCTTTTCCTGAAATGAACATACAAAAATAGCTGTCAATGAGGCAAAATAGCTTTTTCCACGTTTGTCTGGTAGAATTTTAGCGAGTTTAAGCAATGAAACTGAAATGGGTCTCGAAGCACGAAACAATTTCACGTTTTATGGCGAAGCCCATACTACAATGTCTAGTGTAATTTGAAACTTTCCTATCTGACCACACTCTCTCGCTTTATTGGCCTGCGAGAGAGCGTTGTCAGAGCTGAGAGTCATATTCTCATGTCCATGCAATTTTAGTTTGCGATGGTTAATAAAATATTCTAACTTGACGATAATATTTCCATTGGGTGCATTTTTCACTGAACATGAGGTAACGAAGTATCCCCAAGGGACGAATGAACGCTTTCCGAGAAGTATTAAAGGGACTGAAATCTTTGTCAACGGTCTCTTCAACGCTCTACGCTCTCTCGTTGTTAGAGAACAGAAAAATAGTGGGCTCGATGAAGAGACCATTGAGTGTGATTACGCTCCCTTTATGTATGTAACATTCTATTATCGTCGGTCTTCCGTAACTCGAACGTTCCAAGGAAGTGTTGTTATTGAATTTTCTGTTGCGTGAGTGGTATTAAAATAAATACGTTGAGAATATCTTTATCGGCGCATCTGGTAATAGAATTGCACCATTTTCTTTATGGTAATTTTTTAAATCGAAAATGAATTGAGTTATTTGATTGTCCGGATAATGAAAGTATAACACACTATCGTCGGATCTTCTCCGTATTGAGAATAATTAATGTGATGAGATATCGAAGGTCTTATCCATGAGGGTTGACAACCATTTTTAAAGGTACACCACAAGCTAATTTGAAACTCTACCCTCTGGCAACACTCTCTCGTAGATAAAGAAAGCGAGACAGCATTGCTAGAGCGGAGAGTTTCAAGTTAGCTCGGGGCGTGACTTTAACCTATATGACTTTCTCTACATCACGCTTGATCCTCCAACCTTCATGGATAAGGCCAATAAAGGATTGTTCGACTATGTACAGTACTAACAATAAATTACTAAGTAAGCATAAGGCTAGGATAGTGTGAGGTGACTATGGTACGATTAGCCGTATGGTGGAACACGAAAGATCAAAGATCAAAGATCAACGATCATATCCGCTTGAATCGGGCGACATAATTGTCATTGTAGTTGTAGTTGTACGAGGGCGGTGGTGCCGTGCGCATCTGCAATTTGTTTGTTTGCGTCATCAATATTAATAAGATCCGACTACGCTCATTCTCAATTGTTTGTCTGCTACTCTAATATGCTCCGGGAAACACTATACTTATAATTATTGTGAGCACTAGTCGGGATTAGTCTCTGAGAAGTGTGCAGTAAACAGAGCAATCTTCAGATTCAGTGACCCCTTCATCATGGAAAATGCAGATGAAGTGTCTATACTAAAGCATTTATTCAAACTAGGGAGAGCAGGTCATTGAAAACGTGCCAAACATTACGGTATGCTGCACCAGTCAACCTTGTATAGCATCGCTGTTTTCGCTATACCGTTTCGCTGTCACTCTACGACCGCTCTCGAAACGCTGTGCAAAACTAAACAAAGAATCAGGACAATGTATGAATGTCAGCTGAAAACGAGTGACCGATTTAATTACTAAAAGACATCCAAAGATTAATTCCGCGAACGTGCGAAACGTGTGCACTTCAGTTTCAGATAAATGCTACGTGCAGAATCTAGCATTTAGAGGATTAGAGCGAATTGCTCATTAGCGAGTTTCATTACTAGGGAAGTACTTGTGCGCTCAAGACCCATAGAATATTCTAATGAAAAAGGAAATATTTTTTCCCGAGAATCATGATGTAAGTCACCGTTTTGTGCACATTCTCCAGCAAAGGGGGAGCATTCATTGTAAACTTTTGGCAAAAAGCAAAAAAAAAGGTACGCATGGTGCATGGCGATTACTCTAACCGTTCGAGCCCTCTCACTTTTGCGTACTCTCTATCTTTTTCGCTCTACATTTTTCACTGTCAATTCAACACTGGGATGTGTATGGAAAGGGTCCGATTTCCATCATTTACTTTAATTAATGGTAAAATAAAAAGTATCGTACCATTCGTTTAGCGTTCTGCTGACGTATGGCAATGTTGATAGCGGATCCGAGATGGTGCGTGAGCTGTTCAACGTAAGGCTCGACCACTCCTGCAAAATTAGAGAGTTGGTGCGCAGAGTGCACTTGGTGAGTACGACGTTTCACACACACCACTCACCACTGAGCTTGCCTAACATCAATCGCCAATCCCTGTCCACACCCGACTGCTGAACAGCGTTTTTCAGCTGTAATTAGACAATTAAAGTATCGATTAATTAATTTTGTTAAATTTTTCAGAACACTCTACACGCACACGCACAGTTTACTTGACTTGACAAGGTTTTCAAAATATTAAAAAAAAAAAACCTTATTGTTAGAGGCACACCCCGAGCTAATTTGAAACTCTCGTTTTCTCTGTCTACGAGAGAGTGTTGCCAGAGTGGAGAGTAAAATTAGCTCGTGCGGTTCCTAAAACTCGCACACTTTTTTTGGAATTTTTGTCTGAATTTCAAAATAAAAATCTAATAACGTTACAGTAATAATTAGTGTACAACAATGTAATGACTTAATATAATAATATATAATAAAATGATTATAGTTTAATTAAATTAGTATGAAAAAGGTATTTACAACTGCAGCAGTTTTCAGGAACATTTTTGAAAGATCTGCCAAACTATCGCTCGAGGATTCCTCTTTGTTCTTCTTTTTCGGCTTGTCTACAGTATCCATCTCACTATCGATCGCGTTATTCTCTGGCAGTTGGTTATCGCTCGATCTCTTCCTCTGCATGGCAAAAATCGATTGCGGCGTTGTTGTCTGATTATTGATTAGTTACCGTAACCCACACCAATCGGGGTTCTCACCACGATCCTTCGCCTCCTTGGCGACGGTAGGGTTATGTTAATCACTTTTGTCGAGGTGGTTAGGGCGGATGAGTTAGTAGATACTGTAGTAGGAGTAGTAGTTACGGAGGGAGTCACCGACTGCAGAGATCAAAGATCAAAGATCAAAGTACGAAAGAACCTGCGCTAGCGAGTTGACCGCTTGCGATTTGACGCCATTGAGTTCGTTGCCAATAGCATCGAATTCGGCACGTGGATTTACATAATTGGAGGTGTAAGCAGAACGGGGCTGAACGTTCGTCATGGGAGCCTATTCACAATTAGAGGTTTTTATCGATTTTTCACTGTTTTTTATCAATAAAATGTATAAAAACTCAAAAATCTATTTACTCAATGGGAAAGTTGCTCATAGACATTTTATAATATTAGGCAGATAGTTGGCGAGTACTAAAACCACATCTTGAAACTCCACTCTGACAACACTCTCTCGTAGACAAAGAAAGCGAGAGAGTGCTGCTAGAGCGGAGAGTAAAATTAGTGCCGGTAAAAAAGAGATGAACCTGATAGTTGGCAAATGAAGGTGTTGGAGAGTGAGCGAATGAGGCAGTGAATGATGGAGTGAACTCATGAACTGCCTGCAAATGATTCGTGTTGAATGCCGGACATTTATTTACCTATTAAATGCTCAAGCGTACTACTTATTAATACAGGTTTTTTTTCTTTTTCAAGGTCCTTTCCAAACGATCACGAGGAAGTCTCGAATTGAAATGGGAGGATGATTTTTTTTTGAGAAATTGACCAGGCTTTATGAACATTGCAAGATCAGTGGCGCAAAAAAAAGTTTTAAAAAACAAAAAGATAAAAACAACTGACAACAATCATGCTCTGACAATGAGAACTTACCCCTCTATTCACATTAGCATGCATCGGTGGCCGTGGTACAGTGTGCGCGCCAAAATGATGAGGCAATGGCGGTGGATTGATCGGCTTTATGGCGCTCACTTGGGAGTAGTGAGGCTGAACGGGCTTGGGATACACGACCTCCTGGGCTGTGGCCGGCAGAAGAGTGGGATATGACGATTGGACAACGGGAGAGGGGACGGAGTTCTGGAACAATATTGATAGAAGCAAAAAATATTTATTGAAATTGAAAATAATATCGATTCGTTTAGTTAGTCCTAATAAATCCTGGTTTTAAATTCACTACAAAAAGAATTAGTTTTCAGTGTATTAATCTGTCATTAATTTTATTGAATTTTCAGTTTTCCTTTATTTCTATCTTTGAATTCTCTGCATATTCATTATTTATATATGTTGCCAATATTTAAATAATGAATATGCAGAGAATTCAATACATTAACGTTAAATTAGGTCGTTTACCTTCTCAGAGTTGGTTGCGGCGGGAGATTGTTGAGGCAGCGCGGGCGGTGTTGTGAATGTGAACGTTATCGGCTCTTGGGTATTCCGATCTGAAATGGCACTGTCAGAAAAAACATGGTTCGCAGCATCGGGGAACTGTCAGACACAGCGTATTCCAAATCAGCTCGAAACAAGAAACTCACTGCCAAATATCGGCACGTATCCTCTCTGAATATGGGGTCCGCTCGTGGCGGATTCGTGCAGCCAGGCTGTCCGACGACCCTTAAATAACGACAATTCATTTCATTTACAACACATTTATCAAGAGTTCGCATAGACAAGGGCTCTGATGTGCATGGAATTCCAATTCTTGCACTTAGCTTCGCTTAGGAAGTTGCATCCAACAGTCTTCCGAAAGAATATGGCGGCAAAATAATAAATTAATATAGAAATAAGCAGAAATCAATAGCCTAAGCTTTTTCTTGATTTCATCACAATAAATCGGATCAGCGCAGTCAGTCAATTCGATTACTATATTTTTAAAGGTCATATCAAGGAAATTACTAGATGAAGTGAGGGCCGTTCTTCAGCTCCCCCACTGATATTGACCACCATTGATCATGCGATTAGCATGGGCAAGTAGCACTCACCAATTGATCCGCCCAACCGTTCACTGGCAGTGCACTGCAGGCAATGAGCAGCGGTAATAACATCTGGAAAAATGGAAAAATGGAAATCTGGAAAATCTGGAAAAATCGATTGTTATCTGTTTAAAGGTACGCGTAAAATACCAAATTTTGTTTATTATTTTTTCTGCAAAATGTATCAGAAGGAAATAAATAAATAAATAAAATCACACTGTAGCAAAGATCGTTAGAGTGATAATAATATCTTTAATTGGGCTTCAGAATAAAGTGTGACAAAGAAGTACATAATGAACGCACATAAAATACAATCCCATAAGGTGGTAATAATGTTTAATTACAAAAGGTATTTAGATAGTGAAGCAATAGAAATTAACTAATGTATAACTATATATCAAAAAACCGAAAGAAGGAATAATAAACGACGTTAACCATGGGATTCGCCATCGTCCTCATGGCACTGACTGAATAAGGATGGACATCGGCAGTATTTGCTCAATCTTATTGTGAGAAGAGCATCTGCACTCTCTCACTTTCCCATACTCTCTCGTCACTCTAACCGTCTGGAGACTACTCAAACCACCTTGTCTCTCGCACATCCCTTTTCTGTTTTTGAAAATTTCTCTCTGATTTCACTGTTCTCTCTCGTTATCCCACGCTCTCTCACCCACAGTCTCCAGGAAAATCTCTTGCACGGTGTCTTCTATTTCGTCTGACCGTCTGGGCTATCTCATGATCCCACTATCTCTCGGCGTCTCTATCGCTCTATCTCTATGTCTTTCTAGCACTTGAGAGATAAATCGAGATATGATTAGAGTGTTAAGAGTGACCGGATTCGCATGTTGTCAATGATGAACATGCTTACACACACTCTAGTGCACTTAAATCAAATATAGTCTCTGTATCATGCATAGCACATCTATTTATAGAAGCATTGAGTTTTCGTTTTCAACAAAAAAAATAGATTTTAGAAATCTTTGAGAGTAGCCTTCGCTTTGGTTCCCGAATCACGTACTAATCAGAATCAGAATCAGATCCGGTCAAAAAGATCTCGATATCGAACTGACATGTGAGAATGTAATTGGATACGCGTTCGTGTTGGTTTCGACTAGACAGGAAGAGATACTCGTAGGATCTAGAGCTCTCATAGAAATCCTTGCCGATGCTTTCCTTAAATTCACACAACAAGCTAATTCTATTCTATGCTCTGGCACACTCTCTCACTCTGCGAGAGAATGTTGCCAGTGATGGCTCGTTAAAAAATAGCGGAAAACCGAAATCGGCGACTTTCCACCCGTTAAAAAAAAAGGAAACACGAAATTGGAATTCGCGCGCGCGCAAAGAGGTGCGGGAATTTAAATTCCGATTTTCCGTCATCGATTTTTAGCAGTTAAAATGCAATCCGCGGAGATTCGCTGTCGGAAAGTCGGAATTTGAATTCCTGCATCTCTTTGCGTGCGCGCGAATTCAAATTTCGTGTTTCCATTTTCGACTTTCCGGGTACTTTTTTAACGGGTGGAAAGTCGCCGATTTCGGTTTTCCGCTATTTTTAACGAGTCATGAGTTTAATATTAGCTCGGGTGTTAAAATTGCATGTTTGTTATGAGACGCAGCCAATGATCAAACACACAATCATTTATCGTTCATGAAAATCAATTGATTGTATAGTAATTCCAACTCGTATGGGTAAAATTAAAGACGGTATAATCATGAGAATGGCAGACATGCTGTTGAAGCTGCCCAGAATTCGCCGAATTCATTGGACTGGCACGGATTGTTGGCGATTTGTTCGATTGGCTTCTGAACAATGAAAGATTTACTCACGATGAGCTCATTTGAAACTTTCTGGCCACACTCTCTCGCTTTCTTTGCCTACGAGAGAATGTTGTCAGAGCGGAAAGTGAAATTAGCACGTGGTGTACCTTTAAAGAACGTTCGCACAATCACCGTTGATGGCATCACGATATAAGGTAAAACAATTACTGACAATGTACGAAGAATCTTCTGGTCGCGTTATTGAATCGACGATTTGGCCAGGAAAGGACCTATATTCATAAGGCGCTGCTGGAGTAGGCGTGCAAGAGGACGAACAGAAACTGAAAATTCAAAAAAAAATATTCTTTGATCTCATTATCTCTTTTTCCAAATTACTAATCATGGATGTGAATGGATTGATAATATTATACTATGATAATATAATAGATAGTAGTAAAAGGCAACAGGAATAGGTAAATCTCGTTATTCTATTCACACGAAGTTCTGATAGGCCAGTTATAATTATGATTATTGGAAGCATCAATATTAGAATAATCAGAATTAGCACTAGTACATATGAGTAGTATGAAACATGATACGTACTTTGTGAAATCGCCGATGAGCTGATCCACGTCTATAGAATCCAAGAGATCATCACTGCTCTTGTAAGTGACGTCGCTTTGTCGTCGTATCTGAAACCATTCAATTAGGCAAGAAAGGAAAAATGATAGTATCATAATCGATGACATAATGTTGACTTGAATTCTTGAACGTTTCGACATTTTACAAAGTTTACTTCAAGTAAGAAATACCAAAGTCAAACGTTTTTTTTTCTTCGAATTTTTCATCACTTCGAATAGGAAAATGAAAGTGATATTTTATTGAAAGAGTTTGAGAAACGCGATACCTTTCTCATTATCTGAATTTTGTTAGAGCTCACGCCTGTTCCTCTCTCACTTACCATGGTTTCAAGATCGGATATCTTCCTGTCCTTCTCGAAGGATATTCCCTCCATCCGGTGCAACTCGGCAGTTAAATAATCGATTTCACCCTGTTTGTTCCATACGGCAGATTCACTTTGGCTCAAAGCCTCCTCCATTCTTGAACATTCCCCTCGTAGAACGTTAATTTCGTTCTTGAGCTCTTCTATTTCCTCCTTTCGTCTGCGATTTTTCATCCTGAAAATTATTATCAGCGATAATATGTTATTATTAAGAAAACCAAGGTTGGAGTGCGCCTTAATAGGCGCTCCCGAGTTATCATTATCATTCCTGCTTGTTAAAGGTGGACTCCCGCGAATATTTTCGTGAACAAACTGTGCAGACAGAATGATAGCAAAAGTTATTCTACATACCGTACACTATTTATTTTATGCTAATTCAGCTTATTGATCGCTAGAATCATGAATGAATCATGCTATCAAACTCAGGCAAAGGCGCACTTTTTGAAAATAAGAAAGTTCGGCAATAGGATTCGAACCCGTGACCATGCGCTTTCTAGTTAGAAGTTTTACCACTACGCCAAGGGAACGATGTGTAGTTTCCCTATCTTCTTGCATATCACTGGACACTTGCATAAGCGAGATGTAAGAGATTTGCATGATCATTCGCGGGTCTCCACCTTTAAATCTAGAAATTAATTATGTTACCTGTACGTCTCAGCTGCTTTATTGTTCCTCTGGCGTTTCTTGAAGTGTTCCTCATCCTCGTACATCTTGATAAAAGTAGTCTCTAACGATCTCTGTCTTCCCATTTCTAAATAATAAGAAGAATTAAATAAATAATATTAATAGATGAGTGTATAGGTTTGCATCTACTTTAAATGTACATTAAAAAATATAGGCTGTTGAGTATCACTAATAATAGTGCATAGTGAGAATTAGCTTTAAATAATGAAATCTAACCAAGAAAAATATTAAACATTATGCATTTTATATTCCTTTTATAAAATTTCCTATGCAGTAGCAAGTAATAAAAAGAGATTAACGATATAGAAATGATACCTTTTCTTGAGCGTTTATTGATTTGTTGATTTGTTGATTTGTTGTTAGTATGGCTTTTCTACACAACTGTCGAATAAATCTTGTTAAAAACGTTTTTATACCACTGGGGGTGGTATCGCGATTAGTTATAAATAGTTCACAATCACAAATTGTGGCCGATTTGTGACGACAGAGGGAGTTCCACTTCCCTGGGCGAGCACGAGATGCTGAGGGGATACGTTGAAGATCAATCTAATTACGAACGTAGGGGAGCTCTTTGATCGGTTAAGAACGACCATGAGATCAAGAAAAAACTATCACATTCCTCTCAACCAAACCAAGTTATACTTAATAATGCTAGTTTCGAAATATCATGCACATAGCCAGGAACAATCGACAGTTAGGCGAAAAATTGCAGGCGAAATATTTGTATCCGATTGTTACCTTTTTACACCCATTTTCTCGTTTTTTTACCTAGATTTCACATTTTCGTACATTTAAGTACATTTCATACGGCCAATATTCACATTCCCTATGAATTCGTAGAGTCGTCAATCATATCTTCACCAATTATTGATCACTTAATTGCTGTTGTGCCTCGGGCGTTGATAAATATATCATTATAATTTTTACTATGAGACGGAATGCGAAATAGTTCCTAGTTTCCAATATAGGTTCATGTGATCATTGGTTGTCGCAACCGATTAACCTTGTTCCTATAATTAGTAGTGAAGATAGGGAAAGATACGAGAGATAGAGGGTAGGCGATAAGAGAAAGATAAGAGAGATAGAGGGTAGGCGATAAGAGAAAGATAAGAGAGATAGAGGGTAGGCGATAAGAGAAAATTCCTAGCGATCACGAATATCTCTCAAATCTTTCGCACACCACATTAACAACTAAACTATTCAAAGTTTATGACCAGAAGACATGTGTTAAACACTTTTTAAAGACACACCCGGTGCTAATTTTGTTCACCGCTCTGGCAACGCTCTCTCGTAGACAGAGAAAGCAAGAGAGCATTTCCAGAGCGGAGAGTGTCATATTAGCTTTTTACTTACATTTATCAAGAGTATTCTTTGATGTGCATGGTAAAAGAATTCTTACGCCCAACTATCCGACTTCTTACTTTTTTCACTGTGACCATACATCAACTCTGGTATTTCGACACTTAAAGTCTACTTAAAGTCTGCACTTGAAGTAGACTTGTAAGTATACCTAAAGTAAAACGTAAGTCTACTTAAAGTGGTGTGGTATACTGTAATGCATTTCGTCAAATGTTCTTTCACTTTAAAGGTGGACTCCCGCGAATATTTTCGTGAACAAACTGTGCAGACAGAATCATAGCAAAAGTTATTCTACATACCGTACACTATATATTTTATGATGATTCAGCTTATTGATCGCTAGAAACATGAATGAACCATCAGGCCCCGTGCAGGGAAAGGCGCGCTTTTTGAAAACAGGAAAGTTCGGCAATAGGATTCGAACCCGCGACCATGCGTCTTCTAGTCGGAAGTTTTACCACTACGCTAAGGGAACGATAAGTAGTCTCACTATCTTCTTGCATATCACTACACCCTTGCATAAGCGAGATGTAGGAAATTTGCATGATCATTCGCGGGCCTCCACCTTTAAGTTTACTTAAAGTCTACTTAAAGTCTGTGACGTAATTTAAGTAGACTTTAAGTTTCAAAATACCAGAGAATGTGCTTTCCGTCACCTTCTCGAATCATTTTTAACGACACACCAAACCTAAAACCCATACAGTCCATTTTAAAACGTAGTATTTGCACATTTAGGAAATTGCGCGTTTTTCTTACTTCAAAAAACTTGTCATAAAAAGCAGTAAAACTGTTCACAAGTTTGAATTGTGATCGCATCGATAATCGAATTAAGATTCTCGCGGGAAAGTTAAAAGCGAAGGGAATGTCACATTAGGGAGTGTCTTGAGCATCGCTCAAGAGTAATTAGTAAGATCTCTTCTTTTAGATAAGTTCGAATCAATATCACAGTGTCTCCGGTTCTGTTCTCGCTAAGTCGGTCGCTATCTAAGCAATAGTCGTTTTGAGGAGTTCTTTCGAGATGGTCGATAAATGCTGCTGTCCAATAACCGTAAGTGTTTTATATTGATTGTAAAGGCACTCCCCGAGCTAATTTGAATCTCTCCGCTCTGCCCGTACTCTCTCTCGCTTTCTTTCGTTTTGAGAGAGTATTGCCGGTGCGGAGAGCAAAATTAGCCCGGGATTTGCATTTGTTGGATTAGACCATGCTCCCCCCCCAATTCACTCTGGAATTATCTCTTTGAAATTCATCGGCTCTGTGAAATATTTCCATTACTTTTCGATTCTTATGGTGTGATAATCATTGGCACAAAATCTATGAATTACGTTTTCATAATTTCGCTCACTAACTATTTGATTGATAGTCAACTAGTCAATTAAAGGTGGTGTCCGGGCAATATTTTCGTGAATAAACTGTGAAGACAGAAAGATAGCAAAAGTTATTCTGCATACCTTACATAAATTAGTTTATGCTAATTTAGCTTATTGATCGCTAGAATCATGAATGAATCCATGCTTGATGTACAGGCAAAGGCGCGAAATTTTGAAAATAGGAAAGTTCAGCAATAGGTTTCGAACCCGCGACGTTACGCTTACTAGTGAGCACTTTTACCACTGCGCTACGGGATTGATGAATGGTCGTGCTAATTTCTTGCATATCACTTGCCCCTTGCATTATAGATATGTTATATATTTACATAGACATTCGAGGGCCTCCATCTTTAAAGGTGGAGACCCGCGAATGATCATGCAAATCTCTTACATCTCGCTTATGGAAGTGTCTAGTGATATGCAAGAAGATAGGGAGACTACTTATCGTTCCCTTAGCGTAGTGGTAAAACTTCTGACTAGAAAGCGCATGGTCGCGGGTTCGAATCCTATTACCGAACTTTCCTATTTTCAAAAAGCGCGCCTTTGCCTGAGTTTGCTAGCATGATTCATTCGTGATTCTAGCGATCAATAAGCGGAATTCGCTTAAAATAAATAGTGTACGGTATGTAGAATAACTTTTACTATCATTCTGTCTTCACAGTTTGTTCACGAAAATATTCGCGGGAGTCCACCTTTAAGAGTATAATTGTATATTAGTTAAGTGATGATAGATAATGTTTAGTACGAGGATCTCAATATCTCAAAAACATCTCTCATCCTTTATTTTCAGACGAGAACGAAGGTTTTGGCCACGATGACCATTTTATATCCGATCATGGCATTATTTGCGTCAATCTTCCAATTGGCTAAACTACCAAGGAGCGTTATTGTATGTGTCATTCTGAATATATCAATAAATAATCAATAAATATACTCGATAATGATTTTATTGGTGCAAGATTTCTTCGGCATCGTTATAACATTCCAATAAACTATTACATATTGCTAGTCGTGGAGGGATCTCATTGCGAGCCACAGTATTCTGGTCCAAGCCATTTTTCTTCCAAAGCAAGACAAAGGAGAGACCATTGTATTCGAGAGAGTTTGTATGTTGAGCGGTCGTTCTTGCTTTGAAAGTCATGAGAACGCTGTGGAGCACGTCCAGACTAATCAGTCGTTTAGTGGCAACCATTCCCTCCTCAATGGTTCTGTGCTTGATAAAGATCTTTAAAGCGAAAAATTTGAGTTGTGAAGCAAACGTCAAGTTCATTGTTCAAAAATAATATAATAATATTTATACGTATTCATGAATAAACAATGAAACGTGTGGTAAACAAAAAGAAACGAAGTGAATCGATAAACGAAGATGATTATGCTAATGATAATGAATTGCTCACGGGTTTAAGAATGGACTGATCTTTGGGAAATAGAGACTAAATATAATTCATTAGGGAAACTCTATTTGATTGCCAGGTTGTACCAAAAGTCTTGCCGCTCTAGGAAAGAAGCTGTAATGTGCTTCATCATTATAGATCCTTTTGATCGTGTGCCATACTGCAGCAATTGTGATGACTTTCATTGGAATTACAAAGAAGAAGAAAAAGTTCTTCTTGCCCATCATAGCTATTACCGTAAGTTTATTCAAAAGAAATATCTTTTTTTACAATGACGCTAATTATAAGTACAGATTTATCATAAATCAAATTTAAATGCACTTATTAAATTATATATTAGTATAACAAACGTGTAGGGTATTCACTGCTTCGCACAGCGTTCTCATGACTTTCAAAGCAAGAACGACCGCTCAACATACAAACTCTCTCGAATACAATGGTCTCTCCTTTGTCTTGCTTTGGAAGAAAAATGGCTTGGACCAGAATACTGTGTTCGGCAGTGTTCAAGATTATAAACCTCAAAATCAGTTGTTCACTGCTGATAATAAATAGTATTCTATGCGTCCATGCTCATGCAGTGTGACAAATGAAACTGATTAAAGGTACACCCAAACTCTCCTTACTCTCGTTATTTCACTCTCACCTCGGGTAACACTCTCTCATCAACGAAGACAGTGAGAGAGCATTGCCCAACGGATAGTTTCAAATTAGGTCGGGGTTTAGCTTTAATGCGTAATATACTTTTTTTCCATTGCGCATGAGAACATTACATGTTGTAGGTTCACGTGTTCAGTAGTTGTCTCACTAGACTGACCTTGTTCCTATAAGATTTTTTATTATCGCTAGGAGTTTTGCTAAGAAAGTTTTTCTAGTTTCTTCTCGCGATTTCGTTACCTCAATTTTAAGGACATGCTGTAGTTGTGAGAAAAAAAGGTTTGAATGGCACTCCCCAAATTAATTTTACTCTGCATTGACAATACTTTCTCGTCGACAAAGAAGGCGAGAGAGTGTGGCCAGAGCAGAAAGTAAAAAGCTTGGTGTGTCGCTTTAATAAATCACACCATTCAGGTTCTACTATCGATCATCTTCGTTTGTTCATTTTCACTCTTCGCCCATGCAGCCTACGACCCTGTATCGTCACTGGAAAATATTCCGTTCGTAGTTTCGAATAAATTTATAGGCCAGTCCTCGTTTTATTTTGCTATTAGTTTCATAAAAATCTAACCACATGCACGCTGTATCATAAATACAATTGTTAAAGTACACTCGAATTAATTTTTCGCTCCCTCTGGTAACACTCTCGTAGAAAAAGAAAGCGAGATAGAGGGCGGAGAGTTTCAAATCAGCTCATTGCCAGGGTGTTCATTTAATTCACTTAATTCCAGGGCTATCCGGGAGGTGCTGGAAAGTGGTTTATTTGATTTGAAAGGACATTTCATATTTGACGGTAATATTTTTCATTCGAAGACTGATCCTGTACAACATGACAAATATCTGTATTTATCGTTTGTCCTATCTTATTTTTATTAAATATTATTTTTTTCCTCAGTAATTCGTAAATCTTGCTCAATCATCGCTGTAACATGCATCGTGTTCTTCCTGCATGCTATGTGGTGCCTTTCCGCGCTTCACGCTTGCTGCAATTTCTTGGACAGGTTAGTGATTTCATTCGTTTTTTTCAGCAAAAAAGAATACCTATCCATATTTTCATAAAGTCAAAATGATATTGATTGGACAGAAATGATATTTTTAAATAAAAATAATAAAGCTATTTTCCAGACCTACAAGAATATTCACAGTACCGACATATCAAGCTACCAAATATAAACAAGTTTCGCAAAATATCTCCAGACCTCCTCTAGTCAGAGCGTAATTCCGATCTTATCCAAAGACTAATGTCATTTTCTTATTAATAAAAGTATAAATTATTTTTCAAAATCTTTCTGTTCTTTCTGTTTAAAATAAATATGGTCCACTGTGTGGCCTATCGTCGTAAAATATATTTCTATTTTGTTGTTTGGTTTGGACATGACCAGGCGTTCTATAATATCGTTATCAATAATCATACGTTGATCATTGCATGATTCATACTGCTAATCACTAGGGTTGGCAATAACGCACACGCATTGCGGGCCCGCAATGCTCTGTAAAATCATTGCGGGCCCGCAAAGACTACTTTATTCCTATCTGGCCGCTTTTTGTGATCGGTCGTTATTCTGTTCTCTTCACTTTCCTTCGCTCTCTCATTTATTTGAGAGAACATAAATCATTGCGGGCCCGCAATAGCATTGCGGGCCCGCAATGATTTTACACCGCACTGCGGGCCCGCAATCATTAGCAATAAAAGTCAAGGCTATTGCGGGCCCGCAACCCCCGAATAACCAACTCTACTAATCACCCTGTGCACACAGAAATACTTTATCAGTTGTTTTCGAGTACAACTCACACGTTATGATAATACCACAGATGACTTTGTAGAATACGCAATTTTGACATTTTATTCTCGACAATTAAAATTAAATATTTATTAATATTCAAACGAGTGATATGTAAATAATTATGCAATAGGATCAAAGATGATTCCCTTGAGCCACTCGCCAACCTTTGTGTCTTCGCCCTGAAAAACAAATCATATGATGAGTGTAAAAAATTCTTTAAAAGCCCCTAATTTTACAATTACTGTCCGCATTGGCAATATATATATTTATCTACGTGTCGAGCACGCAACGGTACATATGAATAATAAAAATTTAATGATACGGGTAATAAGGGTGGTATTGGGGGAGCACTGACAAGAGAACAGGAGGGGGGGGGAATGACAATACTCTCTCGTAGACAAAGAGAGCGAGAGTGCATTGTCATAGATTAGATAGATAATAATAGATTGTCGTAGATAATATTTTCATAGATTTTTTCAGTTATTCGTGGGGATTATTAATAGAAAAAATATTTTTGAAAAAAACACTACTGAATTACGTTTACGTGTTACGCCATAACCCTCGCAAATTTGAAGTCACTCGCTCTGGCAATACTATCATAGAAAAAAAGTAGAAAATACTCTTATAGAAAAAATGCGTTGCCAAAGCGGAGAGTAATGATGTTAGCTCTCAGCTTGTTTGAGATAGCGAGTTAGATATAAAATGAGATGAGATTATTTTGTTGCTATTTTATTATTATTATCACCATTATTATTTCTAAATTTCAAACCTGAGATCGAATGATGAAAGGATGTTCAAGAAGCGCTGCGTATTTTGGACGTTCATTCGGATTTTTCTTGAGCAGAAGCGAAATGAAATCAACGAAATCTTCCGAGAAACCCTGAAAGGGATATTTTATTTTGCTATAAATTAAGAATAAAATCCTGATGATTAAATGAACACCCCGAGCTAACATAACTATCCACTCTGGTCATACTCTCACGTAGAGAAAGAAAAAGCATTGCCAGAACGGAGGTTTTCAAATTAACTCGGGGTGTTTTTCTTCAAACAGATTGGTCAACCAACCTCTTCTGATTTGAGTACAGGTGGGTCGTTATCGATTAAAGCACTGAGCCGACTGAATTCGTCTCCCGGAAGTCTGAATGATTTAAAAATAAATTTTTAAAAAATGTCCGATTAACAAAAATATTTAAGATTTAAGTACATTAAGTATTAAGTATTGTACATCAAGTACACGCGTTAAAAGCGCACCGCAAGCTTTTATTTGATACTCTCGTCTCTGACTATGTTGTCTCGCTTTGTTTATCTACGAGAGTGCGGCCAGAGCGTAGAGTTTCAAATAACTTGGATTACACCTTTTAATGAAAGAAATTCGGGCCGACACGAGAACTTGGTCTAAAACGTTCTCTCTGTTCTCATGCTATCTATTTATTATTATTTACCGTGTTTTCTTGTAAAACGCATAAATTTACTTATTTATTTATTTATTTATTTATTTATTTATTATGCTTACGGATAGCGCCCTCTCGCCAACTCCACCAGAGTGATCCCGAAGCTCCAGACGTCGCTGTGAATTCCGTATGGGCCGGACTGAATTAGAAAATGACTATCGATTATCGATTTTTATATTTCGGAGCAATCGATTTTTCAATTTTTTAAAACCCGGTTCATACCTCGATGGTCAATCGCTCTGGTGCCATGTAGGGACGGCAGCCGGCTTGCTCTGTGTACACCTGAAACGAAGCAATTTCTGAAGCTCTCGTCAATTTATGGGTGATGATTATATGCACACCCCTAGCTAATTTTATTTATTTTTTAATTTTCTTTTTCTTTTTTTCTTTATTCTCTCCACATTGGGGAATACTCTATCGCAGACAAAGAACGCGAGAGAGTGGTGCCGAACGTAGAGTTTCAAATTTTATTCCGGGGAGTGCCTTCAAAAATAAATCCTATATTGTCCGTATAAAAAGTGCTTGCGTAATTTCCTTGCTACTGCTGCTAAATGCAGAAATATTCTATCGATCAACCCCCCCCCCCTTTCCATTAGAGACCGCCAAACAGCGATATACCACAGTCGAATGAGAAAATGAGAGGAGTGAATTTTTCATCTCGAGAGACGGTTGACCGAACCTATGGTATATCGTGATATACGAATGACTTCGAGGGACGGCTATATATAACTTCCAAGATGCGTTTGGCCAAAAGTATCTTGACAAAGGAATTGTCCGTGGCTAAAGAGTGAACATAGACTTTCGGGATGAAACATATGCCATTCGATAGGTCTCCAAAATATAAGAAGTTTTTCCATTGACCATTTCTCCTGGCGACTCCTGGGCGCCGAGATATTTGCATATGGCCAGCACATTACTTCAAATTCCATCCCTTCCCTTCTCGCGTTCCCTCTGTTCTACGTACTATCTCGCTTGAACTCCCTCTCTAAATATGTAAATTCGGTACCAATGAGTTGACGAGGTTTCCGGATATGCCAAAGTCGCAGATCTTGATATGTCCACTCGAATTCAAGAGGATATTGGACGGTTTTACATCTCGGTGGATGATATTCTGAAATGTACTACTATTATTACTATTATTATTTACAATATAAAAATCTGGACTGAAAATTACATGATGCTCCTTCAGGTAGTGCAATGCCAGGAGCACTGACGATGCGATTTTTCCGATTATTCTCTCCGGGATTGGCTGGTTTTTCGTCTTGAGCAAGAGTCGATCGAGACATATGTCCATTGCCTCCATGCAAATCATAACGGCTGCCTGAAATATCATATTTCGGAATGTCCAAAATTTTTTACTTTCGATCTCGCTTCATTATCATCGAACTTGGTTTTTCCAACACAATCTAATTTGAAACACCCCGATCTGGTCATGCTCTCTCGCTTTCTTTGTTTACGAGAGAGTGTTGCCAGAGCGGAGAGTAAAATTAGCTCGGAATGTAGCTTTACATATTATCGGTCTTTCAACACTGAGAGCAAAGTTACCTGGCAAATCGTTACCCCGATACACTTTCCGGGCAAACGATTAGCCCAAATGGAAAGGAATTCAACGGCTGAATTCACCATTTGGGGTAATCGTTTGCCAGGAAAGTGTATCGGGGTAACGATTAGCCAGGTAACTTTGCTCTCAGCGAAACAAAGGCTCACATCTGTAAATAGATATCCATAGTATTCGACGATGAAGGGTGATACGACCTTTCTTCTCACCACATCTACATCCATAATGAAGGCTCTTCTTTCATCAGCGTTGTTTGAATTCGGCATAATCTTAAAATTTCAATTAAAAAATTTTTTAGAAATGTTTTTAGCGGTCTCCTAGCTTATTTTTATTATACGACTGTTTTGTGTAGCGACTTCAAGTGGCAGCAAAAAAACCCACTTCTTTAACGAATTTATAGGCAAATCCCAAGCAATTTTGCGCTCTACCTCTACGATATTCTTTCGTTGAAAAAAAGCGAGAGAATATAGCCGAAGCTGAGAGTCAGATAAGACCGGGTGTCGATTTAATTCCTTACCTTGATAGCGCATGTATGGCCCTGACAAAGATATTTGGCGACGAATCCTGTGTTGCCTCTACCGATCTCTTCGACATATTTCAGATCATCAATAGTCACTTTAATCTGCAACATTTAGACTCAATAAATGAATAGAACCATCGATTATGGTTAATGGTACCGTTTCTTGTTATAGTACTACCATTGATAAATCATTATTATAATATATTACAACGTTATTATAACATAAATATTATCACTTATATTCTTTTTTTTTTGAAATAGCCAGCATGATTTTCAGGGACATGTGAAACTGCAGAGTATACTGTAAACAAAATAATCATACTGTTTTGTTATATTATGCAACATTGAAAGACGTTACTATAACGAAGAATGATCTCATGACTGAATGACAAAAAATACATGTTGAATGTTGTCATGGAATCAAATGTTTTTGTACGGCGTTATAACATAAATATTATCACTTATATACATTTATAAAATAGTATAACATAATTATTATAACATAAATGTTACCACTCGTCCATTGATCGTCAGTATATTCGCGGATGGAAGGGCGACATCATAGAGAAAGTTCACTCTCATCTGTTTGGGATCAAGTTGACGAGGAGGACCACCAACGGGGATGACGACTGATATTTTACTATTATCATAATTATTATTTCTAAATTTTAAAACCTGTGATCATTGAACGGGATACTGCGCAAGATTATACGATCTTTAGCTTTAATTTAAAGGTACAAACCAAGCTATTGTAACTTCCCCTCTGACTCTCCGCGCTGGTCACCCTCTCTCGTAAACAAAAAAGGGAGAGAGTGTCAACTTAGCATGCGGTGTGTCACTTTAATAAATATTATTCATAGTATTATTCTTATTCTTTATTTCTATCATGATAAATGAGAGAGATAACAGATATGTAATTGATCGAGATTCATCGCTTTATCAGCGAATCGAAGCAGGGATCAAGTGTATGGAGTGGGTAATGATAAATGACGAAGAAGCATGCATGTGAAAATACATTTACAGATTTGAATAAAGCAATACATCATTTCTTTTTAAGTCATCGTTCATATTTTTACGACGGGATATCAAAGTTGTTTTGAATTGTTGAATTCAGGGATAGGAGTTGAGCTGCGGCCAAAAGCACAAAAAAGAGAACGAAACACGTAAACATGAAGCGACTCACTTTCTCCAGGTCGATCCATAATTGCACCTCGACCGAGAATTCGTATAATCCTAATCTAAATACATAAAATTTAATATCAAAACAAGAACGATTAGCGCACAAATTAAAGGGAACGTAACCTCTCTCAACGGTCTCTTCAACGCTCTACGTTCTCTCGTTGTTAGAGAACAGAGAAATAGTGTGCACAATGTACCATTGAGAGAGGTAACGCTCCCTTTAAGAGAGGAACGGTTGTGACTGCGCAGCGCACCCAAAAATTGGCCCCGCCCATTTCCGTTTTTGCTATTTTCGTACGAAATCCCAAAAATACTCTCCGCTGTTTACGAACTCTTTAGTGGTTATAATTCTTGAATTAATAATAATATGTTAGGCAATTAGCAATATTAGAGTCAAATACAAGAAATTAGCAAAATTAAAGGCGACTGATAGAAAGGTCCATGTTCACCCTCCTAAATAGCGCAGAAATTACTAATCACGTTCAATGGTGAGGTAAAATATAAAGAATTAGTAATCGGTGACCTTGCGCGTTATGTGATATAACGCGTGAGATAAGTCGAGAGAAATGATAGCAGTTTGTTATTGATCAAAACTGAATCGCGCACAATATATCATCGTATAGCAGCGCTTAGTCACCTTGTCAGTGTTTTTGTGTACTCAATACCGTCAATTTCTCACTCAAACCTTTATTTGTTTGACTGCGTCCAAAAACATGCTCAAGCAGAGGACGAAAACATATCGATTTTCTTTCCAATCGCATAAATCGTTCAACACGCCTAGATCATGATCCTACACAGATATTAAATATACCCAAATAGGGACAAGATATGCCCGTATTCTAGCAAATGGTGGCTTATTTATGCGCGAATAGATGATTTTTGGGCTACTATTTGCCCGAATATGGGCAATTAAGTACGCAAGTAAGTTTGAAAATCTGTTGCCACATTTGGGTAAGTTTGCTCTCCGTGTAAATCATGTAGTAATGTGGTGTATGTAGCGCACCAAACTGCATTCTTTCAAATCTTGTAGCAATCGCTGCTATCTTTTCCGAATATGTTCATAATTACTCATCTGTTTTGTTTGCTTAATTTTAGCCAGATCATACATTTCATCGGAAGAACTAAATGATAAATACTTTATCTTGCAGAGTTCAGGCCCGATATTTGGAGTGATTATTCATCAATATGGCACAATTGAGTGCGGAAAAAATTGTGGTTAGTGAAAAAAACTAGAGCAACTCCTTTATATCATTGTGAATATTTCTTTAAAAGTTTCGTTTTCTTTTGAAAAGTTTCTAGTCTTATTTTATTTTATTAGTTTTCAGTTTGGCAGAGTTATTGGTAACGGATTAGCAGGTCAAGTGTTCCAAGCAACATACGAGAATAAGGTGAGCATTTTGAAAATTGTACAAGAATATGAGATTAACTAAGTAGTAGGGACGCTGTATCAAAATTGTCTTTGAAGGCTCGAGTATTTTTGACTTCCCCCAAATACACTGGGCCACTCAAAATTTGAAACTTTCCGCTCTGGCAATGCTCTCTAGCATTTTTTGTTTACGAGAGAGCAATGCCAGAGCCGAGAGCATCGTATTTATTGTTGCCCAACTTATTCAGATGTACGCCTTCAAGGTTTACACTCTCCTTGGAGAGGAACGAGACGGTCATGAGACACGCGTCATGAGAACAAAAGATTGTAAGATTTTGAAGACACACCTGACACTCCTCTCTGGAAACAAACTCCCTCGTACACAAAGAAAGCGAGAGAGTGTGGTCAGAGTGAAGAGTCAAATTATCTTGCGATGTGCCTCTAATTCTAAGGATAAATAGCCATTATAAACTGTTCTCACACTCTGCAAACAGAGAAAAAGTGTACTCCACAGACTTGTGAAGTGGTAAGTATATTTATTTAATACATTTTTATGAAACTACCTCAAAAAGTGTTAAATATTATATAACACTTCACCGATCTTGAGTACTGCAGATTACACCTTTTTCTCTCACTTTTCCTGAAAATATTTTATGTATATAACATTCTATCAATACGTCATGACCATGGTATTTGAACTTTGATCTTTGTTATTTTCCCAATCTTGAGATCTAATCAAAGAGGTCCTTCCGATATGCTCAACACCGCACGAGAATATCATCCATTTGCACGGATACTGTCTGACGGAACCGAAGATTGGACTGCTCCTTGAACTCTGTCAAGGTTTTTTCCAAAATAATACACAACATACATTTTTATTGCGCCAGGGCCTTTCCGTTTTGTGTCTTACATGCACTTTTGAATACTCTGAAACTTTTCAGTCACTTTTCATGTGCAAAATCAAACATTCCAAGTTCAGTTTAAATTTCAGTTTAAATTTCAATTTCACAATTTCACAGAGCAATTCAGGTGGTTCACTCGCTCAACTGTGCGCTCAACTCAGTAACGCTATCTATTCCGAGCGTATTGTTATCGATTGGGCATTTCAAATTGCCGCTGCTTTAGTAGCCATCTCATACAAGTACATTCACAGAGATATCAAGCCTGACAACGGTAATGCTATTTTAATTAATTATTTTGTTTATCCATCAGTTGAAACATGAATAACGAAGGAGAAAGCAGACAAAGTAATAATATAATAAAAATGTACCGTCGCCGTTAATATTATAAGGCGAACCGGTACCAATAATAATAAGATTGAATTTAAAGTTCTTTATGGGTATCTGAGGGGCTTGAGAGTGGCTAAGGCAAGAAGTAATATAACGATGGCTGGGAGATATGGCTGCACTCACAATTTGCGATATTTATTATCGATTTTCTCGAAGCGCATAAACATTTGAGATTTCTTAACAACAGTGTCTTATCAGAATCACATGGCGGTTCGTATGGTATATGTCACTAATCATAACTCCACGGGGATGGTTTACCATTCCCTTGTCAGTAGGAAAGCTTGCAGTGCTGATTCTACAGAAGGTGTGTCTGTGCGCCCTAAGCGACCCCAACCGCGTCGATCCCGAAACCAATCCGCCGAATATGATGGCTCACAATTATGAGGTAAGATATTGTCTTCGTCACTCACAGAAAAAAATATGTAAAATGGCACTATAGCTGAAACAGTAGCACCTATAAAGTGTTAAATTTAATACAACACAAAAACTATTAAATCTCCACAAGACTTGTAGCCTATCTTGTACACTTTTTTTTCTTTCTGTGTGCTGAACAAGTTCTATTGATTTTGTCCATTTTGATCCGTTTTTATATTTGTAGGCAAACGGTAAATGCCGAACATGCGAAGGTACAGCCATCGATAGACTGAAATTGAAACTGTCCGATTTCGGATTGTCAAGGCCCAAGGATTTGCCAAAGTTCGTTTGTTCCATATATTTCGTTAGAGAGAATCCCTCAACACAACTTGCTCTAAATGTAAAGCAGCGGGTTTCCAACACAGGGAGAATGGTCATTGAAAAGTTAGGAAAATGCCAATAAAATTACGGTATGGGTACGGTATGGCATCCTAGTCTGTACTCTCTCACTCACTCTACCTTTTTCTCTGTCACTCTCAAATAGGTAATATACATTCGCGTCACGTACCATTATTTTTTTTTAGAAACGAGTTTCGAACAGCGGGAACATTCGAATATATGTCGCCAGAATCATACAAGAGCAAGGAATATTCGGAGAAATCCGACGTCTGGCGAGTTTTTCTCATGAGAAAATCGTATTTCCATTAAATTTTAAGATTTAAAAAAACATTTAAAAAAAATTTAAATTCATGTGTACCTACGTACAGAACACAATTTATTTTATGCTAATTCAGTTTATTGATCGCCAGAATCATGAATGAATCTTGCCTCGCATGCAAAGGAGTGCTTTTTGAAATTTGAAAAAATATTCCAGTTTTTGAATCTCAAACTTCAACTTATTCCAGGTTTATCGATTATAATTACAGGTCTTTCGGAATCATGTTATACGAGCTGCTCGCTAGAGTGAGGCCATACAGTCACATCATTGACTTCAATCAAAGACATCTCATTCCGTTCCACGTAAGTTCTTTCCCTTTTCTACCGTACATATGAGGTGATAGCATCAGATCCACATTTTGAATCGTTTAAGAGAACAAAAAAGAAAAGAAAATGTTCGAGAGAGTAAAATGAGTGTAATAATGAAAATAAATAATAATAAAATAATGCAAATAATGAAAATATTTTTACAGGTCGCTCGTGGTGATCCGCAATTGAGTCTCGAACCATCCGATCGCATTTCTCCCTTCTGTCAAGGACTCATTGACGAGTAATGGTTTGAACTCGAGCTTTTTTGAACCCTTGCTCTCTCGCAGACAAAGAAGGCGAGAGAGTGTGGCCAGAGCGGAGTTTTTCAAATTAGCACGAGGTGTGCATTTAATGTACCTAAAGAAAGTAAAGTTTTACAGTTGCTTATCCCGAGATGCAAACGCGCGTCCGACGTTCCATCAAATTTGGGTCGCCCTGCGAAGATACCGTAGCACTCTGCCGAGAATTGTCTACGGATGAGTTCATGCAAATCGATTATAGCTGACTAAGGAACTGTCTTGGATCTCTTCAATTGTTTTAAGCTGATCTGTACAACTCGTCTATTTATCAATTCATTGTTGTTTCGAAATTATTCATGAAAGATAATGTGTTAGTTGAAATTCACGAGCATATGTATTTTCCACTTTATTCCTGGAAAATATTTGTATTCAAAGCGAAATACATGAAACTGTGGCATGAGAATGTTTCAGTACGAAAAAATCTCACTGAAAAAAAAGTAGAATCTAATGTGAAATATTGGTTATTTGTATCATTATATTGTAAAAATATTTTTAAATCTCACATGCGCAGTGGAAATTGCAGAGATCTAGGCGCGAGTTTTTGAAATTGAAGTACAAATATATTGAAAATTGCAAACGGGAATCGAACCCGCGTGGCGCGGTTATAGGCGCTGACTACTTACCACACGCTCTACGTGTTCAACCAGTCAAATCTAATAGAGAACAGAATGTCACTTCCTATGTCCCACGTTCTTCATGTCAATAGCGCAGCCCAAATCTCGTGGGTCCCCTTCTTTAAAGAATTCTAGAAGATAATTATGAAAATGGCAACTCTAACACAATTGTTTCGCGGACAAATGAAGTGAGAGAATGCCAACAAGAAATTGGAAATATATGTTTGCATGCACATTAAAATTAAATTTAACAAAAAAACTAATGTTACTTATGGTTTTTCGGCTGCTACGTCTGTGTGTCATGTTTTGTTATTAGATGGTTAGTATGCAAAAAACAATATGCAAATAGGCTGCACACGATTTATATGATAAGGTGATACATTGATATATTCAAAGGCGAATTGGTTTTGACTAGATCACGCTATAAAGTAGGTCCGAAGAAGAGATTATGCGATCCGGACTGAATAGGCCTTGAATTATCGCTGGCTGGCCTAGCAGTGATCTCCATCAGGGCTATATTGCTTGTTGCTCTTGTTGCTAGGATGTTCAAAAATCATTAAAATGAATATTTATTTGATGAATAAATACATAAATAGCCATTGTTTTCTTGCCACTTATTGTTATCAGACAGGCGAAAGAACAATAGATCTGATTAACATAAAAAGATAAGAAATCATGGTAGATACCTATGTTGGTTACGGTATCTTAAAAAAGAGTAATGTGTGGATTGATGTATCTATTTGTCATCACTGTAATATACTTGCTGATAGATCAAAACACACATCCGAACTCCCAAGGTTGTATCAACAGACAGAGAAAAGGTGTACCCCGCATTACAAGGAAGGATGCCCGTAAAAATCGTTTTCACGCGCAGACCTATGGTTGTATCATCGGAAAGACTCGGTTAACTGAAGAAGGGATGTGACTCATTAGCAAAAAATACATCATATCGTGATCATCTTCAGTTACTCATTTGGCGGTGATTGTTTAAACAATCCTTGTTAGCAGATTACTAATCACAATGTACAAAGGGAAATTGCTATATAACGCTCCTTCAGAGATTGCAAATTATTGTTATAGCAAAGCTACCGTATCGTTGCGCACTGTGTCCGTTTTTATCACGAAAGAAAAGAAACGAAAAAGATGCGAGAGAGTGTTCGAAAAGAGGAGAGTTATCACTGCATTTCTTTTCTTTTCGCGACTTTTGAACAGAGCATATGGGGGATCATATTTAGCCATTCAACTCTTTTTTTGTCAATCTTGTGATCATCAACCGTGACGTTATAATTACTTATTGATGTCTAAAGCGATTTTTCGAGTTTGTTATTTCTTTTATTCTCCATGAACCCCTCCGTCCCACCGAGGCGCCCGAAAGTAGTATTGGTAGTGACTAGATCACGCGGTAAAGTAGGTCCCAAGATAAGATTAGGCTCTCCGGACTGAATTTGCCTTGAATTATCACTGGACTAGCAATGATCTCTCTCATTGTCAGGACATCGTGTGTCTTGATCAACGGGATTTACCGTATTACCTTTACTTTCGTGATTAAACACATTTCAGCCGTATCAATTACACATTTTATTATGAAAGCTGTTTCGTCTACAGATCAGTATGAACAAATAATGGGAGAAAGCTCTTCACTACGGATTGGCCTGGATCAGGCTAATATTTTACTCATCTTTGGTGTAACAGCAGTACCCCGCCATATGAAATCAAAGTAATAGATACATTTGACAACTATTTAAGTAAATCAAAATTCATTTAGGCTTTGCATGAAAGGATCATTACGGAGTAATCTGCAGCAAGGGAATATAGCGAGCGCAGACTTCATTTTAATATCGCAAAAGGTAAATAATTATTGAATTTATGTCAATTTACAAGTTAAAAATAATATTAAATTGAATTTAGATCGCCCAGGGCATGTCCTACATGGAGGAAAAGGGTTTCGTTCACGGGAATTTATCAACATCGAGTATTCTGATAGGAGAGACAGTTGAGGATGTAAAGGTATCCAATATTTCACTAACCGTTCAGCCTATGAGCTACATATTGTACTTATATAGGGAGCTCAAGGGAGCCAATATCAAGGATATTTCTGATAACAGATTTCAATGGTATTTTTCCGATGTGCTTATGATGAATTTTGTTAGATAGGGTACCGTAAGGGGTTACTGTACCTAATAGTATTTATGTAATATCCTAATCTAAAGTATCTAACGTACAATTTTCACTGATTCGTCTGATAACCGTAACACAACTTTCCCTCTATGCAAGCCTCAAGATTAAAACAGATTAAGGCATATTAAAATTATTTCAATTTCAGATTTCAGACTTCACTAATGATCGATCTTTGACTAGAGGGGACTCTTCATCTACTTATAAATCTCTAGCGGATTCGATTCTTTCTCCGCCCGAATTTATCATTGCATCAATGAGCGGCTCTGATATAGTTCACACGCACAAATCAGACATTTGGAACTTCGGAATCGTCCTTTACGAAATGTATTCAAGAGAGGTGTGTTCTCATTGTTTTTAGCCTTTTACTAATACATTTTCGAACACTGAAAATATTCATAGTTAATGTAGCTATAAAAGTTCTGACCCTATGATAATTTATGTATTGTAATATAAAATATTATAATACAATATTATATTTATATATTTAATTTTTTAATTACTTATTATATGCAGGAGCCGTGGCGAATGATCCGATGCTTAACAAACTCCACATTTCACAATATTGCTTTTTATCTGACTTGCCCAACGGAATGCCCGTATGAGGTACATTGTCACACTTGTTAATAAAAATGAGGTGTTTGCCTAGAGAATTTTCTCGTGTAATAGACACGCCACGAGCTATATAATCTATAACTCACCGCTTTGGCAACGCTCTCTCGTAGACAAATAAAGAGAGAGAGCACTGTCAGAGCGAAGAGTTTTAAATTTGCTCGGGAGTGTAAAAGAAAATTGCCTCAGCTAAAGGCAAAAAAGTAAAAATTCGTATCCATGTTAACAGCATACATTATGTCAACAATTATTGTAGATATACCGTGAAGTAATCGAACGATGTTGGTTATGGAATCCAAAGAAGCGACCAACTTTTGAATACATTTGCAACTCTTTATTTGATTTTGAAAACCTGCACTAATGTGTTATTGATTGATTTTCTCCTTTTGACTGATTTATAATGTCAGAAAAAAGAATTAATAAACCTTTTCCTTGAAAATTTTAACAACACAAGCTTCACAATTGTCATTAAAGGAAGTAGGAAACGAACTGAAGAATATTGTGTGTATAAAATGTACTTGCATAAGAAATTGACACTGTGCTCTAAAGAACGGAAGTCGCTCAAAGGCTAGATCTCGCCCCGCCTCTCGATTGTCTCTCCGCTGCCTCTCACCTAACCCGGCTGACCGTCGCCGCGCGCTATTTTATATATAAAAGAGATCGGCATAGTTTCTAAAACAAGCAAAACAAGACAGTCTTTTCTACAAATAAAACAAGTGTTTTTAAACGCTCAATATTTGTATTATTTTTTTTGTTGTTATTGTTTTCGATTTATATTAACTCAAAGTGCCAGTAAATACAGAAGTGATACGTAAAAAATAATAAAATCAATAATATTGTCCGTATAAAATGTACTTGTGCATTTGCCTTGTAACTAGTTGCTAAACAGAGAAATAACTATCGATCCCCTCTCACGTTTTCATCCCTTCCTTCCTCGCTCTCTCTGATCTACCTACATACTACAGTGTAGGCTAAAAGTCATCGGACACTTTTTCATTTTTTTTATAACTTTTGATCCAGTAAAGCAATCAAGCTGATCTTTTGAGTCAATGTAGAGAATTTATCAAGGGATACAACTATGATGTGTTGGTGATATTGCATTAGTTTATTATTGCGTAGTGATGACGCAATCGAATTACACTTTTTTGAAAAAATTAAATTTCTTTGGTGAAAAGCCCAGTTCTTCTGAAACGTTGTGAGAGTGGAGAACCCCAGTAGGGCTGCACAGTCAAACAATCCGGAATGGCTCCGACTTCGATTTCAAGCTGTAGCAGGGTTGCAACTTTGACCTCCAAAATTTATAACTCAGCTTCTAGATGTGCTAACGACCCGTTCTAAGTGCTAAAATGACGCTAGCGGCGAGTAATGTTTATCCCCAGATTACGGTTGTCATAGCTCGTCATTTGCCCTCAGGGCATAAAATAATTTTTTTGTAGGGAGGACCGATTTTGAGACCCTACCGTTCAGAGGACAGATCTTCTAAAATTATGGTCCCTGGGCAAGCAGCTTTGCAATATATCGTATATGTATTTCCCTTATTTTGGTTTAGTTCCGATTCCTTTCAGACCCGTCGCAAAAGTTATGCTGAGGTCTACTCGGTGTGCGCTCTTGCGCTTTCTCTCTTACTGCTCTCGCCCCTGCGCCTCTATTGATGAAATCTCTTACAATTAGTTTCAAAGTACCAATGCATGTTAGAGATGTTCACAAAAGTTTTTGCACTATTGTTGAACTCCGATCTTTGATCTTTGGATTTTGATCGCTGAAACCGAGTAGACATCAGCCTAACTTTTGCTACGGGTCTGAAAGGAATCGGAACTAAACCAAAATAAGGGAAATACATATACGATATATTGCAAAGCTGCTTGCCCAGGGACCATAATTTTAGAAGATCTGTCCTCTGAACGGTAGGGTCTCAAAATCGGTCCTCCCTACAAAAAAAATTATTTTATGCCCTGAGGGCAAATGACGAGCTATGACAACCGTAATCTGGGGATAAACATTACTCGCCGCTAGCGTCATTTTAGCACTTAGAACGGGTCGTTAGCACATCTAGAAGCTGAGTTATAAATTTTGGAGGTCAAAGTTGCAACCCTGCTACAGCTTGAAATCGAAGTCGGAGCCATTTCGGATTGTTTGACTGTGCAGCCCTACTGGGGTTCTCCACTCTCACAATGTTTCAGAAGAACAGGGCCTTTCTCCAAAGAAATGTAATTTTTCAAAAAAGTGTAATTCGATTGCGTCATCACTACGCAATAATGAACTAATGTAATATCACCAACACATCATGGTTGTATCCCTTGATAAATTCTCTACATTGACTCAAAAGATCAGCTTGATTGCTTTACTGGATCAAAAGTTATAAAAAAATGAAAAAGTGTCCGATGACTTTTAGGCTAGACTGTATCTCACTTGTTCTCTCTCTCTAAACATAGAAATACATTGTGGCTGTGGCTGGCTACTCTCGTACCAAATAAACAAGAGTATTTTATACGGTCAATATCAGTAATTGTCGTATTCATAATACTGTACTATCGTGTTCTCTTGTTGCACTCCTCTTTTGGGAATATGGGATTGAAGACAAGCTCGCCACGAGACTTCTTGGGGTTCTCGTGGCAGGGAATCGACGCAGGATCGGCGCCAGCCATATTTTAGCCTGAATTTAATTTTTTTCAAAGTGGATTTTATCTTCCAAAACCTGCTCGCGGTAGGGTGCATGGAGAGTTATCGTCAGAATATTGCTTAGAATCGAATGAGTTGAGGCGAGTCCCACTATGAGTATACCAATAGCTGGAAAAAAAACTAAATTCAGTTTTATGACGGGGGATCGTACAATTGGTTTCGTATTGTTTGAGGGAGTAAGTGGACATGATGATGACGATATCGGGAACGAACATAAAGAGAAGTGGTACAAACGCCTGAAATTATTTTTTTTGATTTATTAATAAAATAGAGATTTTTTCTAACCAATAATATAGACCTATCAATAAATAAATAAATAAATAACGTACTTGAATTTCGAGTTGTCTAGTGAGCATCGCATGCATTCTTCTCGTTCGCTTACTCATAATTGATTCTGTCAGCCGCAACATCCTCAAATAGGTTTTTCCTTGATTTTAATTAAAGACTTGAGAAAAAAAGTTTTTGAGCAATAAAGAGTAGTAATTTTGAATGCAAGTGCCGAAAATAAAATGAAACAAATAACAAAAACATGGTCCTTATCAGACAAAGATATAAAAGTCCTTGAACAGGTACACAATTATATTACAAGAACGTTGTTTTTTCTCGACTAGACTCATTCCATGTTCAGTATTTCATTTCATCTGCGTGTGATGGCAATTATAAATATTATTTTAAAGACTTCATTCTCTGCGCAAAACTGCCACGTGTTATGGGGTTTTATTGGGCGATGAAGCGCTGGAACCCGGGTAGTATTTTGGAAAAGTCACTGTATTGTATTAGCATACTGCATTAGTGTATTAGTATACTGTATAATATACTGTATAAGTGCTGACCGGTATATGTATAAGATACACGTGGAACTTGTAACCAGAATGAAGCACAGTCCGAAAACCATCGAACAAACATAATAGGGAAAGATCCAGTGCATGTCCCAGCTGTACAGGAGAAACGTCGGGTGTTTCATCAACGGTATAACACGCGGGAATGTCTGCAGGATTGGTGAACAATATTGGAAATAATTTCGGAATAACCAACTTGTTCCAGTTCCGCTCGCATTTTTGCACGATCAACATTGAATAGAGGCCAGGGAATGACGACTAGAAGAATAGCCGAAGTGTGAATCATAACGGTGAGAGGTTTCTGAATTAAATATTTATGCCCATTTCAATATTTTTTCCCAATTTTAAATTTACGTCGAGTACGAAATCCATCGATTATATGTTTCGCTTCAAACTACCTACCTCACAGCTGTCTTTTGATTGAGACGAAAGAAATCGATAAGGTATGTTTGAACGAAATGTGATTTTATAGATTGATAATAGATCTTGTGAAGTTAGAAAATTAAAACATCTAACTTACCCAAATTTTTAAAATAAGGCTGTGTGGCCGAAGGACACGTTTGAGATTCCTGGTCCGGTACAAAAATCCATCGAGGATCGCGCAGGGAGCACTCACGGTTAAAATCATCCAACACATCTTTAAAAATAATGTAAATATAGTAATATAAGTGAATAATATAATACTGACAAGGGAACCATAATGCATTCCCGTGGCGATATGACTAGCGACATATACCATTCGAATCAGTATCCGATTCTGATAGGACACCGTTACTAAGCAATCTCAAAAGTTTAAGAGCTTCGACAAAATCGATAATGAAAATCGCAAGGCAAGAGGTAATTGAGATCAACGGCTTTGAGCTCTTATCTCACCGAGCCTTGTGGTGTAGTGGATAAGGAGCTCGCATTTTGCATTCATTTTGCATTCATTTTGCATTCATTTCGCATTCATTCATTTTGTAAGTACATGGTTCGATGCCTGGTATGCGATGCTATTTTTTTGCTGATTTTTTCAAGTTCAAAAGTTCAGATCCATTGCTTCATTATTATCCTTTGTAGATCATTATCGATCGTCTGCTTAACCTCTGATCTCTTCCTCGTGCCCTTTTGTGTCTGCTTTTAAGGACTTTCAGATTTTGATTCGATATCTTGTTAAATTTCAAAAGTGCTAACGGCATAAACAGTTTATTGCTTTTTTTCAATGTTCGAAAAAAAATCAGCAAAAAATAGTATCGCATACCAGGCATCGAACCATGTACTTACAAAATGAATTACGAGCGCCTGATCCACTACACCACAAGGGTCGGTGGGATGAGAGCTCAAAGCCGAGTTGATCTCAATTACCTCATGCCTTGCCTCGGATTTGTGCGATTTTCATTATTGATTTTCTCGAAGCGCTTAAACTATTGAGATTGCTTATTAACGGTGTCATATCAGTATCGGATACTGATTCGAATGGTATATGTCACTAGTCATATCGCCACGGGAATGCATTATGGTTCCCTTGTGAGCAATTTGATGTTTTCATTCAACATATACAAATTTCTTCGAAACTATTTTCATCAAAATATTATTATTTTCCAGCGTACAATCGAAATAAATAAACTCGATGACTGACGCAATCACGATCTCTAATTCTCCGCTCTGGCCGCACTCTCTTGCTTTCTTTGTCTGCGAGAGAGTATTGTCAATGCGGAGAGTAAAATTAGCTTGGGGTGTAGCACAGCGTTTCAGCCCTGTGGGGAGAGCGGACACAGAATTTATGGCAAAATGCCAATATTGCGCATCAATGCCGGGGAGGCGGATTCTCTCTCCTCCGCGCCCTTGCATGCGTCGCGTCGCGTGTGTGTCTAACTGTCTGCCTCTCTCTCGCGCGCGTTGTCTCTCTTTTTCTCTCGTCGCCTCGCTAAATTCCGCTCTCGAAACGCTGTGTGTAGCCCTGTAAGCCCTACAAAACACTTCAAGCTATCCCAAAACCCGAACTAAATCACACGCAGATGTCGCTCTCTCTGGTCCCTAATGTCATACCATTTCACGTTATGTATAATATGATGGAATAGAGAATAAGAATAAACTTCTAACCAGAACATAATGTGATTGTTGCGTCGTGAAGTTGAACGGCAGCATGGAGTATCCGGCCAGTACAGGAATTAGAAGCATCGGTTGGAATACCTGAATTTACGGCGCGACCAATATTTTGTTTCTTGGGAAACAGATAGAACGCTTTCCCTACCTATTTATTTCTAGATATTAGTCTTTAAAGGAATGCCCCATGCTAATTTTACCCTCCGCATTGGCACTACTCTCTCGTAGACAAAGAAAGTGAGAGAGTATTGCCAGAGCGGAGATTTCCAAATTAGCTTGGGGTGTGGCTTTAAATAGTTTCTCTTACAACACATCCTACTTTCAAACCATTCTTTCATTACTTTAACTCTAATACCAGAATTTAAAGGTGGGGACCCTCGAGTTTTTTTCGTAATACGACTGTTCGGGTAGAATCATAGAGATTGAGCTCGCAATATAAACAGTATACCCCGCGTTAATCGTGGCGAGAGTCAGTCATGCAAACTCGAGGGCAAACCCTTCTTTACGGCACCGCCAATATTTTGTTCATGGGGAAAGGTTTTATCTCATGACAAGCAAAAATAAGGGTGGACAGTTTGCATGGACAATGTACCTGGATCATCAAATCCATAAGCGAACAAATTATCTGAAATTTGAGATGAGCATTTTGGAATTTAAAACGAAAACTAACCACTAATTGCATTATGTAGTATCTGTACTCTCTCATAGACGGAGGTGAATGATATATCAGAAGGTACATTGATAACGAAGATATGGAAAGGTTAAGAAGACCAGTGATAGTGTAGAATCTAAAGGGCATCATGATTTTGACATCGGAAGCACACTTTTTTTCGAAAATATTGTCTCACATTTGAAGTGGCTTTTCAATGGAAAGGTCGACTGTGAAGTTGGTGTGAAGCATAGTTGGCCTTAATAGTAAGAGGCCGTTTGCATAAGAGTCGAACAAGGGTTGGCACAGGCCAAAAATTTTAATACCCTCAAAACTTCTGTACAGGGGTTATCGACCTCGCTGATGAAGATGTGCATAGTCATTTTGGCTCTAGTGGTCCCGCAACGCTTGGGCGAGATTACGGTATAATCACGTTTTCAAGCCGTTCTCGGTCCATGGTAGAGCTAGAGGTATGAAAATTGGGCTCGTGAGACAGAATTCGATGGCGATGATGGCTGTCTACTTCATTTGTTTTGAAAATTTTCCAAAAGGTCGATTATTGGAAATTTTGATTGAGACGGTTGCGAGCCTAGCGAGTATGACAGTTCGAACCGGCGTGGCGAGAGGATTCCAACGATATATTTTGAGCCCTTATCTCCGTCGAGAAAGCTTTCATTGGCTCGATATAATGATCTGTGTCAGCATCAGGAGTTGTTTACGTCTCAATGCCGCGCGCTCCCTCACCACTCTCTCATTTCCGCACGCTCTCTCGCCACTCTCGAGAGTGCGAGATAGCGTGCGGAATTGAGAGACTCCTGTTGCAAGGCGCGCATCATTATATCGAGCCAATGAAAGCTTTCTCGACGGAGATAAGGGCTCAAAATATATCTTTGGAATCCTCTCGTCACGCCGGTTCGAACTGTCATACTCGCTAGGCTCGCAACCGTCTCAATAAAAATTTCCAATTGACGACCTTTCGGAAAATTTTCAAAACAAATGAAGTAGACAGCCGTCATCGCAATCGAATTCTGCCCCCGGCGCCCAATTTTCATACCTCTAGTTCAACCATGGACTGAGAACGGCTTGAAAACGTGAGGTTACCGTAATCCCGCCCAGGCGTTGCGGGACCACTGGGGCCAAAATGAGTATGCCCATCTTCATCAGCGGGGTCAATAACCTCTATACACAAGTTTTGAGGGTATTAAAATTTTTGGCCTGTGCCAACCCTCCCCCAGATTTGAACGACTCTTACACAAACGGCCTCTTAAAGTGCAACCGGACTGACGTTTCTGTGCGTATCACAATTAGTTTGGGGAATTTTTTCCTGTTGTGAAGGAGTAAGCGACATTTGGCGATATGAGGAGAAACGATTATGTTGCTCAATAATCATTATTTCTTTAACAATAAGATATAAATTTGAGAGATGGTGAAGAAACTTAAAAAAGTAATACAAAATAAACGTCACGAATAGTTCAGTTATATATCTGAAAACATGCCATTATCTATTCAACTCCATAACGCCCCTTTTCTACTCACAGGTGTACAAATGAGCATAGACTAGACGTTCCCAGAAGGAACCTAGGGCATAAATACAAAACTGTAAAATTTGAGTCTTTGCAGCGCAAAGCTAAGCAATCATTATTTCAACTCCAAGAAAAACGGGAAAAATAAGTTCAAATTTTAAATATAACATAACCATCATTTCAGAAAAACAGACATACGGTTTCGGGTCGTTAGTGAATTCCGCTTGGATGCAAAATGGTATAAAAAATTTTTATAAAAAAATCAGCAGATTAAATGTGTAGTTTCTCGAGTACTTTAAGATAAAAATGTGAAAATGCAACTTTTTTTTGATTTTGTTTTGCCTAAGGAATTGATCGTGTTCTACTGAAAATTCAAGTACTGGTTTAGACTGGTTTAGACGCATGAACCAAGTTATTTTGAATACAGACAAAGAGTACAGTTTAAACAATTGGGTGATAAACAAGAGAATATTGAAAATGAATAATAAAAATGGCCGATAGATTTTCCTTGTTATCGTCTTACACGAATACAAATCAAGAATTACAAATGCCAAAGACAAACAATATTGCGGATAATGTTGTATTTTGTATTATTTTATTGATCGCTTTGCTCATTTGGATCTTTATCGTCTCAAAGGGCAACATCAATGGAACAGCAGTACTATTCATTGCCAGAGCAATCGCGTTTTTCGTCAAAAATGAAATTTCTCTCTTAGGCAAATGTGTATTTTGCGAGATACATAGACCGAATCGGAATGGCTGCAAGACCCCACAGAAAAGATTTCAGCAAATTTGAGGTCGACATTTTAGAGAAAATTCACTTTCAGTGTAGTCATTTTGCCGTTGAAGTGGGGGGCAAGAGGCGAGAGAGTAGAGAAATGTCGACCTCAAATTTTTTCTATTGGGTCCTGAAGTCATTCCGGGTCGATCTATATATCTCGCAAATGCACCTTGAGAGAAATTCAATTTTTGAAAATTTCTGAAACTTTTTCATGAGTTTTCATGAACTTTTTCATGAATTAGACAGGCGTGATCGCCATTACATTCTGCCTCGGGTGGCATAGTCTGCAAATTTTAGCACCATAGAGTGATGAGAAATAACTAAAAACGCGATTTCAATACGTCGTTTGGTCTCAACGGTGGCTCTAGGTTCCAAATTAACACGATCATCGTCAACAGCACCCTTGAGAACCCCTCACTCAATAATAATAAATTTATGCGTTTTACAAGAAAACACGGTAAAATAATAATAGATAAATAAATTTAAAAGAATGATGAACACACAACAACAAAACAAACGTGGAGGTTGAATAATGGACATAGGTCTATGGGGATAGGGCAAATATCTTGTCAATTTAACTCAGGGAAACTGAAAGTAATTCGGTTTTTCGGTTGTACGAGGAGCCTTGCCGCTCTAGGAAAGAAGCTATTATGCCTGTAATGAAATCGTGAGCCTGGATTGTTGAAATTTAGACCATTATGAGTGATATAGGGGCGAAAGTAGTGAGGTTTTAAATTTGAGATCTTATATTTACCTCTGATAAATTTCATGGCAGCTTTGATATCTATTTCTTCTCTACGCTTTTCTAGAGTATCTAAGTTTAGTTGTTTATTTCTAAGGGAAACTTTCGGCATTGAATCCCACGCTGCATTAAAACAGCGCTTGAATACTCGTCTAGTGAAATAATTCTGTACTCGTTCTAACATCTTTTTGTCACCTTATTGGTATGGATTAAAAACTGTAGATGCACTTTCAAGTATGGGTCTGATATAGATTGAATATGTTTTTAGTAGAATGGCTACATTTTTGGTGCGAAGAGCTCTAAGGATTATGTGGCATGCAGTTTTCGCCTTTGAAGCTGTTTGTCTGTTATGGGCGGAGAATGTTAGGGTCTTCTGAATGAGGAAACCGAGATCTCTAACCATGTCCTTCTGCTCAAGAGTTGCAGTTCCGATGTTGTATTTTCGCTTAGGGTTAGATCTACCTAGGTGTAATGAATTACATTTGTGCGCAGCAAGTGGAAGTTGCCACTCATCGGACCATTTTACAATGGTATCGATTGATGTTTGTAGATGTAACGGGGAATCACCAGCTTCAAAAGAGCGATAAATTTTTATATCATCTGCGTACATTCTAGCTACAACTCCGTTTTGTTGGGCTAGTGAAGGAATTTCCGAGGTATATATGAGGAAAAGAAGCGGACCCAAAACGGAGCCCTGTGGGACACCGCTTGTAACACTAAGTGAATGTGATAGCTTTTCACGGATTCTAACCTGGAAGGATCGATTACTTAAATAGGCGAATATCCAATTAACAGTCTTATCCGACAATCCAATGGTTCCAAGTTTCATTTGGAGTTTAGTATGAGAAACTCTATCGAAAGCTTTTGCAAAGTCAAAATATATTACATCAACCGGTTTTCCTTCGCTGATAGAAGAAGTCCAATGCTCCAATACTTCCAACATTTGCATTTCGCGCGATCTTTTTTGTCTGAAACCATATTGTTCATCTGGGAATATTGCTAACGATTCACAATGAGTAATTATTGATTTGCATAACAGACGCTCAAATATTCTACAGAAAAAAGAGGTAATAGAAATTGGTCTATAGTTTAGTGGGTCCGAAAAAGGTGGTGATTTCTTGACAGGGGTAATGATGGAATGACGCCAGGGGGAAGGAACCACCCCTGTTTCAAAGGAATGACGAAAGATTATTTCTAGTGGTTCAGCTATTGGTACGGCTATTTTCTTAATGAATGAGAGATCTATATTCTCTGGAGTACGACAGGAAGAGCGCTTCCATTTTTCAATTAGGGCACATATTTCATGTCGAATAAACAGTGGTTCTTGATAATTGCCAAAAGTGGGGAGTTGTGAAAGTTGGGGTAGTGTACCATTATCAACAGTGAAAACACCCGCAAACGCATTTGCAAGTAGGTTAGCTTTACCTAAGTCATCCATAATGAGAAGGCCATTTTTGTCCTTAAGTCCCTCAACTCCTTTCTCTTTATTTGAGCAGCGCTTCATATATCGAAAGAACTTATTACTATCTTCGCTATCGATTATTTTCCGCTCTATGGTTTTCTGGTATCTATCCAATTCTTTTCTGAATTCCTTATTTAGTTGTTCAAAATTATGACTATCAAGGGGGTCCTGGCTATTGATTGATTTGGTCTCTTCAACTCCGCAATTTTAGGTGGGCCAATAATTTGGTCGAACATTTTTGGGTGCCTAAAATTTGGCTACCAGACAAGCCCCACTTTTAAGTTGGGTCAATAATTTGGTGGTTGAGCCAATAATTTGGTTCGAAGTGGGGCTGTTATTTTAGTCTAAATTTTAGCCCCACTTCGAACCAAATTATTGGCTCAACCACCAAATTATTGACTCAACTTTAAAAGTGGGGCTTGTCTGGTAGCCAAATTTTAGAGTCAACTTTTACGATCCACCAAATTATTGGCACCACTTCGACCAAATTATTGCCCCCCCCCTAAAATTGCGGAGAACTATCTTCGCTCTCTCGTTGTCAGAGAACAGAGAAATAGTGCGCTCAATGAAGAAGCCATTGAGTGAGGTACCTTTAACCATTGACCCATTGATGATCGCTGTCTAAAACCTATGGCCGAATCAGTGTTCCTCTAAATAGTATTGGCAAGTGCATTTGAATGACTTGTAAAATTCGGGGGGCGCCCATTTCGGCAACGCCCGTTTCGGCAACGAGCTATAAATCGGTTGGGAGATGGTCTATGGAAACAAAAGTTGTATCACTGTTATCAGTAGTGAGTGGTGTACGGTATGGTGCTACCGTAACCGTCGGGAATCGTGAACTGATTTTTTTAAGTCGACCCGATGACCCGGGGTTCATGGTTGAAAATGGCCGAAGTCGAAAAATTCATGATACTCCGAGACCAAATACTGGTTTTCATAATATCAATAGTGAGCCAACTTTTATCTTTATGGATACCGTAATCCGTACTACCCTAATCTAGCCACCGTAACCTGCAATAATATGGCCAAATGCACTTCAAATCCCGGTTTGATTACGGTAGTTCGGGTTACGGTAACCACTAAGATGAAAGTTGGCTCACTATTGATATTATGACAACTAGTATTTGGTCTCGGAGTGTCATGAATTTTTCGACTTCGGCCATTTTCAACCATGAACCCCGGTCATGGGTAGACTAAAAAAATCAGTTCACGATTCCCGACGGTTACAATAGCACCATACCGTACCCCACTACTGATAACAATGGTACAACTTTTGTTTCCATAGACCTTCTCCCAACCGATTTATAACTCGTTGCCGAAACGGACGCCCCCCCCCCTAAAATTCACTATTTGATGTGTTATATTTAAGTGTTATTGAAAGTATAAAATACACTTGTTTATTTGGTACGAGAGTAGCCAACCACTGCCACAATGAATTTCTATGTTTAGAGAGAGCGCACCGATGAGAGAGTAGGTAGATCAGAGAGAGCGAGGAAGGAAAGGAGGAAAGAGTGAGCAGTTAATCGATAGTTCTTCCTCTGTTTAGCAGCAGTAGCAATGCAATTATGCAAGTACATTTTATACGGACAATATATTTAACGCTTTTTGTGTGTTAAAATATCGTACATGTGAAAATCATTGAACCATGAACGGAGTGAAAGGATCTGAACGGATCAGGCCGATTAAGATTTTGAACGAGCGATTGTGAGGCGGTGTTGTGCATTTTCAAAATGGGCGCACGTCCACGTGCGTTTTACTAACGTGGACGTGCGCCGGTTTTGAAAATGTAACACCGCCTGAGCGCTCAGACCATTTTCGTTATTTATTTTTCTTTCCACTGTTTTTCTCTCATTCGAAGATACTATATTTGAAAAAAATTAGACAAAATATGTTCATTAAAGGTGGACTCACGCGAATATTTTCGTGAACAAACTGTGAAGACAGAATGATAGCAAAAGTTCTTCTACATACCGTGCACTATTTATTTTATGCTAATTCAGCTTATTGATCGCTAGAATCATGAATGAGTCATGCTATCAAACTCAGGCAAAGGCGCGCTTTTTGAAAATAGGAAAGTTCGGCAATAGGATTCGAACCCGCGACCATGCGCTTTCTAGTCAGACGGTTTACCACTACGCTAAGAGAACGACGAGCAGTCTCCCTATCTTCTTGCATATCACTAGACACTTGCATAAGCGAGATGTAAGAGATTTGCATGATCATTCGCGGGTCTCCACCTTTAATCATTGCTTGGACATTGAATAAATTGCTCCGATGAACAACAAGTGAAAGTGACCGGCCAATTTATTCAGCGTGTGATCGGAACAATTTATTCAACGTCCACGCAATGTTATATGACAATATTTTGCCCTGTGGCCGTATGCAAGAACCGTTTTCCGGGAAAATGTGACGTCATTAGCGTAGGCGGAGGCGTTTTCCAAAAATCCTCCGCCTACCCTAATGATGTCACGTTTTCCCGGAAAACTGTTTTCCCGTTATTCTTGCATACGGCCACTGATTTATTTTAATATCAGGCCTGTCACGAGAGAATCGACTTAAAATGGCTATTTTTCGGAATGGGGCGAAAAACATGAAATGAGTTAGCATCAGTTTTCGGTACCTCTAGGCATGTCCTACCATCCCCCAAAGTGCCATTGTGTAAATATCATTCTGGGGCTCCGTACACCGGGTCGGTCATCCGGGAACCCAACTTTGAACTCAAATATCTCGGTTCAGGTGCATTTCTGTGAAAAAAATGCGCGAGGGAAACCCCCGCTATTTTTCCGTGCTCTATCGATCTAAACAAACCAGAGGTCATGAAAGTGCTTCCGAACAGCGCTACACTCTTGACAAAATAACTCAAAACCTGTCGATTCGGCGCGGACGAGCCTGAAATATGTTATGTAACTTTTCGAGGGCTACAAAATGAGTGGTTTACGAAAAAAATACGTTAATGCGTTCGTATAGTTCATCCCCTCGGAAAATTCCTGATGATTTGAATTCATCTTCGCACAACCACAATCTCTCGTTTCACACACTCTCTCGCCGGAGAGTGAAAGAAATACAGGGAAGATTAAGGGAGACAATGTTATGTTTCATTCCGCACCGCGCGCTCGAGACCGTGCGGTGTAGAATGGAATGGAATGAAATGAAAAGGAATGGGCGAGAGAGTGTGTGAAACGAGAGATTGTGGGTGTCGAAAATGACTTCAAATCATGAGGAAATTTCCAAGGGGATGAACCATACGAATGCATTAACGTATTTTTTTCGTAAACCACTCATTTTGTAGCCCTCGAAAAGTTACATAACATATTTCAGGCTCGTCCGCGCCGAATCGACAGGTTTTGAGTTATTTTGCCTAGAGTGTAGCGCTGTTCGGAAGCACTTTCATGACTTCTGGTTTGTTTAGATCGATAGAGCTCGGAGAAATAGCGGGGGTTACCCTCGTGACAGTTTTTCACAGAAATGCACCTGAACCGAGATATTTGAGTTCAAAGTTGGGTTCCCTGATTACCGACCCGGTGCAGGGAGCCCCAGAATGATAGTAGTACAATGGGACTTTGAGGGATGGTAGGATATGCCTAAACAAGAATAAAACTGGAGAGAACTTGTTTTGTAATATTTCTCAATTCCGAGCTTTAGGTCGATTCTCTCGTGACAGGCCTGATATAGTAGACTCGAATAAGAAAAAACAATGAAAAGAAAGAAAAATAACGAAAATGGTCGGATCGCTCACAATCGCTCGTTCAAAATCTTGATCGGCCTGATCCGTTCAGATCCATTCCCACCGTTCATGGCACAATGATGTTTACATGTACGATGGCTCAAAAAGTGTTACATATAACACTTCAAAGGTCTTATGTGCTGTGGGCTACACCTCTTTTATCTGTATGTCGTGTTGTTGTGTTGGTAAATTCAATTCATTAATCGTTGTCCATACTAGTGCACGCTTCTCAGAATGATGAGCCCTATTATCCCCCACTGGCCTCTGCGCCACCATGACGTTGCTACTAGTTCATCGTTGACATCTAAATCTTTACGTCTGACTTGTATAATTGGACCAAAGGGAATTGTCTATACGGCCTGCGTGATCTTTTCCTGGCGTACACTCTGAACAGACGACTTGTGTACTTCTTCTTAAAAAATAATAATATTTTTATCTTTTACGACAAAGAGAAAGATACAAATATTCTATATAAATTACAATGACAATCAACAATGGGAATAATGAATCCACGTACCTATCATAGACATTAATTTAATAATTAATTTAATGTACAGTGTTTCTGAAGATGGTGTTTTGGCCATAGCTAGATATTCAATAGATCTAGGGAATTGTAGCACCAATTTTTGCAATTTAGCAGATTTCCCGAGATATGCGAAAAGAAAATCTCGCTAATAAGCCGATCAGATCGTTGTGCGCTACGTCAAATGACCGGTCAATTCTCTCGGACTTACCCCAGCACATTTTGCCAAAGCTGTTACGATGAACTAGGCACAGAAATACGCATACAGACACTGCACGCAGCGAGTAACACACAAGGAAATAATTACAAATATATTACGTATTATTTTGCGCTGTATCTCTCTACTTTTGTAGCCTATTGATGGTTTGGCAAGTATAATAACAGTGAGAATTCGGTACGTTGAAAGCTCAGTTTGATATAATCAAGATCAACTGCAGTTTACCGTCTCCTCACATTGAATTTCAAATGCTATTTCGAGTTTACGTTTTTACCGTCCTCAATCGAAACTCTGGTAACATTGTTTTGTATAGATAAAAGGAGTAGCCAAGATGCACAACACTTCAACTGTGCTTATTGCTCGGCTTGCACTTAAAAGAAAAATATTTCCGCACGCATATTTATCTACGCCTTTAAGTTAAAACTGTACTCCGTTTGAAAGAAAAGTTAATGAATTTTTATCAGCGGTATTTAGTAAGGAAATTGAGCTGTAAGCAATTTACAAACCAACTAATTTGACGCAAATTCATCTGTTTATATTTTTATATTATCAAAATGTCCAATATATATATATATATATATAATAGTGCCTTATTGTTAGTTGAGGTGGGCAAAATATACACTACTTGATATACTATGCAATACAGTACTTGTAACAGAATAAATGTCTACTGCAATGCAATTGCACCATTATGGACTGAATGGTGTATTTTTCTCGTTTCACTCGCGGCTAAAGGACTCCAAGAGCACCTATAGCACTTATTATTTATTATTAATATTTATAATTTGATAAGCTCTAGTGAGAAAAACATGCAGCGATTTAGATGTGTATCTATGCAATACACTTTTTTTCAAGCAGTTTTCGTCTGAATAACTTCTCATCCGACTGACTTATTCTAGAAGAAAACTCGAGATTCTTTTTTTTTATTTCTTGATTTCAAATAAATTCCCCAGGGCTAAGTTGAAGCTCATCAAAGCTTAATTAAACTTACTCATGAACGGTAAAGAATATGAAGATATTTTTGATAAACCCCGCAAAAGGAAATTTTTTATTATATTATCGCTATGCTGTTTTTATGAGCATGGTAATGTTCAAAGCTTTGTGGCATAACTGAGCGATATATCTTGTTTGGAGTATATTTAATTGGTTGAAAATACGTTAGAATAGTTTACCTATTCTTTATCGTAATATACCACATTTTGCTGTCGATTTCCCACTTTATCTTGTTTTAACGGTTCTGTCTGTTCAGATTCTGAATAGTATTAGTGCTCGTGATGTTCCATTGTTATTGCCCTACATAACAACAATTCCGATTAAGAAAAATAAAACATTCGATGAAATAATACAAAAATAAATAAAAAGTATACAGAACGTTCTTTTATCTTTGATATTGTATTTCATAATTTGTATTAGGATAACAGAGAAAGCGTAGCGATCGCATGATCTAACACACAACGCTGACGTTATCTTCTTTAGCTATACATAGAGTTCGGAATAGACTTAATGCATACGCCGAGCTAATTTGAAAATCTCCACTCTGACAACACTCTCTCATAGACAAAAGGAGGCGAGAGGGCAGTATGACATTTTGGAACTGCCGTTGTGGAACGAGGACGTTTTGGAACTGGACGAATAGGAACAAGACATTTTGGAACTATGTCGAATAGGAACCATGCCGATATGGAACCAGACATTTTGGAACTACCCCATTTTGGAACCGGGACATTTTGGAACCCGGACATTTTGGAACTCGGCCGTTTTGGAACCGAGACATTTTGGAACCGGGACATTTTGGAACTCGGCCGTTTTGGAACCGGGACATTTTGGAACCCGGCCGTTTTGGAACCGGGACATTTTGGAACCCGGACATTTTGGAACCGGGACATTTTGGAACTCGGCCGTTTTGGAACCGGGACATTTTGGAACCGAACATTTTGGAACCCGGACATTTTGGAACTCGGCCATTTTGGAACCGGACATTTTGGTACTCCCCGTTTTTCATTTTTTATCAAATGATACACTTTTTTCACTCTCATGGATCCAATTGTCTAAACTTTTTTTGAATGCATTCATTATTTGCATAATTCTCAGGTATTCATTAGCTTTTTCCACGCAATGTAGTATAGTCTAAAAGATATTTCTTGCGTGTTTATTTTTAGACATACTGAAAAGTCCTCCGAAAGTCCCCTGAATGGGATTAAAGCTAAATCCTAGTGGATATGGGCATCCCCTGTTGTTGTGATAGCAAAACCGTGGAATTTAGTTTAATCATGAATCAATCATCATCATCATCAATCATCATCATGTTCATGAATCGCGTCAAAGTTACTTTGGCCATTCTACATTTATTTGCAAAATTTAGCGCCATTCCACGCTTTTTGGGCGTTCAGGATTTTTCTCTCCTAAATAGACTTTATGTCTGAAAAATGTTCAAGTCACTGCGAAGATTGACCTATGTTGCCTATGTTGAAGCCCGCATACGTTATTTCTTCAATCTAGAAAAGTAGTTTGGTTTGCGTGTCCTTTGAAGTAAAGTTGTGGTAAGACGCTATATTTTACGGAATTGTTTTACAGCCCCAGAGACTGTAAATATAAACAAGGACTTGACATGAATCCCATTTCGTTGACTTTCACATTGATTGAGGATGGAGACTCGCGAATGTTCATGCAATCCTCTACTACAAGTGATATGCAAAAATTTCAGTGCACTCTTGCCCACCCCTTTTGTAATTGCAAACCCATTGATTTGATATTAGATTGTCGCGGGATTGAAATATATTTCTATCAATCAATACGCACAGTTAGATGAAACGATTCAGTACACGGTACGAACAATATCTTTTGCCATTTTTCTGTTTCCACAGTTTGTTCACGAAAATATTCGCGTAACCTTTGCGATCTTTTATAGAAAAAAAGTAGTAAAAAGTTAAAAGCAAAACGGGGAATACCAAAATGTCTCGATTCCAAAACGACCTAGTTTTAAAATGTCCCAGTTCCAAAATGGGAGAGTTCCAAAACGGCCCATTTCCAAAATTTCCCGGTTCCAAAACGGCCCAGTTCCAAAATGTCCCGGTTCCAAAACGGTCGAGTTCCAAAATGTCCCGGTTACAAAACTTTGATACAGCCGAAATACTGTACTTTTCGGCTGTATCAAAGTTGCTTCATGCATCGGTTCATGAATTTTTTCTCAGCTTTGATAAATATCATGAACGATTTTGCAACTAAGCGGAACTCACTTTTCACTCTTCCTAAAATGATGGTTCACACCCCAAGCTAATTTGAAACTCTCCGCTCTGGCCACACTCTCTCTCGCGTTCTTTGTCTACGAGAGAATATTGCCAATGTGGAGAGCAAAATTAGCTTGGGGTGGGCCTTTAATAATCCCGTGTTCTTATTGTTCTTGGAATTGAAATAGTGATCGCTTAGCTTTTCGGAGCATGTGAAAAAGACTCCAATCTTGCTGTAATTTGTATTTGCATTATGAGTTCCTCCTTGAAACGTACTTTCTCTGCTCACGTGCCTTTAAAATGAACTTGCACTTATAAATAGAAAAATCTATTAATAAGTAAGCATCAAGAAATTGTAAAAGAACAAAATATCGTTCGAGATAGTATCGCCGTATTACACACAAACAAATAAGTGTTCACCACGGAGCATAAGACCTGAAAATGAGTGTTATATATAATATATTTAATACTTTTCGAGCTCTAAAAATGTTAAATATAACACTTCTCAGGTCTTATGCTCTGTGGATAACACTTATTTTTTTTTGAGTGTATACTATTGGATAAGAATTCCCTAAGCTGATTGTTTAGCTTACACGAGCATCACTCCGATTGCCCTTCAAAGCTCTCGATGCTTCACCCAAATTTCACTGTAGATCTTTCCATCGAAAAGCCACTTCAAATGTAAGCCAATATTTTCCACAAAGCTTCCGATGGCCAAATATGCTTCACCTTATTATTAGATTCTACACCATCACTGGTTTTCTTAACCTTTCCTTATCTTCGTTATCAATGTACCTTCTTATATATCATTCACCTCCATCCATGAAAGAGTACAGATACTACATAATGCAATTAGTGGTTAGTTTTTTTTTAAAATTTTTTTTTTAAATTCCAAAATGCTCATCTGTAATTTTCAGATAAAATGTTCACTTATGGATTTGATGATCCAGGTACTTCTTAGAATCAGCAGCTCCATTGAGTCTCGCTCGCTGACTAGAACCTATGACCGAAATATCGTTGCTCTAAATACTAAACTTATAATTACGTTTTTTTCATAAATACAGACAAACTGTGTAATAGGGGAAAGCGTTTCCCAAGAAACAAAATCTTGAACGTGCCTTAAATTCAGGTATTCCAACCGATGATTCTAATTCCGGTGCTAGCCGGATATTCCATGCTTCCATACAATTTCACAACGCAGCAATCGCATTATGTTCTGGTCAGAGTTTGAAGCTTTTTGTTGGGTTTAAAGGGAGCGTAACCTCACTCAATGGTCTCTTCATTGCGCACACCATTTCTCTGTTCTCTAACAACGAGAGAGCATTGCGCGTCGAAGAAACCATCGAGTGAGGTTTCGCACCCTTTAAGTGCATACCCCAGCTAATTTGAAACCCGATCTGGATACCTTCACTCGTAGACAACGCGGAAAGTTTTAAATTAGTAGCTATGTGTCTTCATAGAGTTAATTTATATCATCAGAAAGTGCTACAAAGAGCTCTTTATTACATTATTACTATAGTTTCATTTTTTTTAATTTTTAAAAAATTTTTGAAGATGTGTTGGATGATTTTGACCGCGAGTGCTTCTTGCGCTATCGTCGATGGATTTTTCTACAGGACAAGGAGTCTCAAGCGTGTCCTGCACCCAAATAGCCTTATTTTGAAAATTTGGGTAAGTTATCTTTTTTTTAAATTTTCTAACTTCACAAGATACAAGATCTAGTATTAATCAAAAAATCGTCAATCAATCAAAAATCGCACCGATTTTTCTTGCCTCAATGAAAAGTTAACAGCGAGGTAGTTTGAATTGAAAAAATCGATGAAAACTGGACCAGTCCTCATTGTCGAAAAAAAATCAATGAAAAAATTAAATAGAATATGATTGAAATGGGCATAGATAATAGTAACCACTTCAGAAACCTCTCATCATTTCGCTTCACATTTCGGCTATTCTTCTCGTCGTCATACCCTGGCCACTATTCAATGTTGATCGCGCAAAAATGCGAGCGGAACTTGAACAAGTTGGTTATTCCGAAAAATTTCCCTTTTTGTTAACCGTACCTACAGACTTTCCCGCGGGTTATCCCGTTTATGGAACACCCGACGTTCCTCTTGTACAGCAGGGAAATGGACTGGACCTTTCCCTGTTTTGTTTATTCAATGGCTTTCGGACTCTTATGCATTCTTATCGCATGCACAAGATGCATCTTCAAAATATTCCGGTCAGTACTGCTACTGTGGCGCAAGTTAAACTCTCCAAAACGCTGCAGTGCTCCATAACAACCCGTAGGCATTTTCCTCCATGAATAAAGTGTTAAAAATTATGTTAATGGTAGCGATGACTTATTAGACCTTTGGCAGGCTACAATACGCCATGCAATTTTCTTAGTTGAGTCTGAAAAGTGTAGGCTCTGAAGTCAACTTACTTGTTAGTGGCAGGGGTATGTGTATTTAAAGGCAACACAGTATTTATTGAGTTTGGTATTGTACTTTTATAGCTTTTTTTGCTTCTTTAATTTTATTTTCGATACTAATCGCACTCCAAAATACTCTTAACTTCTCAAAAAAGTTTATAAGTATTTTATAAATCATGAAAAAAGCTTTTTAGGATGCTGCGCCTCACGAAATCAATAATGAGCACGCAAACGAGAAGGATGCATGCGACGCTAACTAGACATCTCGCAATTCAAGTACGTTACTTATTTATTTATTTTTATTTATTTAACTAGACATCTCACAATTCAAAAAAGTGTTATATTAACAATAAGAAAACTTTTTAGCACTATTTAGAGAGCAACAGAAATCACTACATTCTTGGTTAGAATTCAATATTTATCTTATTTTAAATAATCAAATACGAAATTTCAGGCGTTCGTACCACTTCTGTTTATGTTCGTACCTGACACCATCCTCATGATGTCCACGTACTCCCTCAAACAATACGAGACCAATTGTGCGACCTATAATTTCCAAAAAAAAAACTAAATTTCACACCAAATAATTTCAGCGATCGGTATACTCATCGTGGGTGTCGCTTCAACTCATTCGCTTCTAAGTAATATTCTGACGATAGGTCTCCATACACCCTATCGCGAGCAGGTTTCCCCACGTTAAAATCAGTTTTTTTTTAATTTAAAAATTCAGGTTAAAATGTGTCTGGCGCCAATTCTTTTCTGTATCCCTGTCAAGAGAACGCCAAATCGCGTGGCGTGCATATCCACGACAATCTCAGATTCCCGAAACAGGAGTGCATCAAAAGAGAGTACAGTATTATGAAGAATAAAATCACGAATATCCTTTTTTCAGTCCTGTCATGATCATGCTATTGTCCCCTCATAATAATAAATAAATTTTAAAAAAACTATCCCATCTTAACTTGCTAATATGCGAATGTGATAAAGATTATTATCATTATTGTTATCATCAATTCTTTCATTATTATTTATATGTATTTACTTACAAAAGTTTACACACGCAATATATCCTGTACTGATTTATTCACGTTTTTTCGGTCAACCAATTTTTACTTAATTCGTTTCAATTGGAAAACGATCAAATTCAATGAAGCCTTGAAAATTTTAATAATTCACACCACAAAATTTTTCTGGCTGTTGAATAGATTACTGTACTTGAATGAGAATTATCTCCTTGTAATAGCGTAGATGTCTTACAAAAATGATTTAATAAGGAAGTACTTCAAAAAATACGACTTTTAACTCATTTACAAAAAAAAACTTTTATCCTTATTTTCAGGCTCTCGTTCCTCTAATCAATATGTTGCACTTGGTGCAATAATCATACTATAGAGCGTATAAAAATGACTTGTTTTATTTGTTGAAGAGACTATTTCTTGTTTTGCATGGTTCAGAAACTATGCCGATCTCTTTTATATCAAAGGCAGCTTAAAGGTGGTGTCCCACGAATATTTTCGTGAATAAACTGTGAAGACAGGATGGTAGCAAAAGTCATATAAATCACCACATACTATTTCTTTTATAAAATTATAAATAATGATTCTGCGTATTGATTGGCATAATTACGATTGAAAGATGTTCAATAGTGCAGGGAATGGAGAAAGAGAGATGGGAAGGGGCCTAATGAGAGGGCAAAGGTTGAGTGCCGGTCACAAACTGAACATAAACACACTTTTTTACTTACAGTATATGTATGAGGGGGCCCATTACCATCGTGGTAGGAGCCAATCATTCTTTTCGTGTGTCCCCATCTTTAACCTCACTCAATGGTCTCTTCGACGCGCAATGCTCTCTCGTTGTTAGAGAACATAAAAATAGTGTGCGAAACGAAGAGACCATTGAGTGAGGTAATGCTCCCTTCAAATAACGCGCAGCGAAGGTAAAAATATAGGTACTTTTTTCCGAGTGTTTTCTAGGAGGGAAGTGTTGACCTTGATTCGTGTGGAGAAGAAAACCAATGAGAATCCGACATCATTTGTGCATTAGCCTGAATTAGTGAAATTTATTTTTACATTTCCTTTTCACATTTGCTCACTTGGTATGTCTGCAATGGTAATGAATATCATTCGGGCACCTGGTGCTCCTTTGATACGATGAGAGGGCAAAGGTTGGGTGACGATCGCAAACTGAACAACAGCACACTTTTTACTTACAGTATGCGTATTGACAGTCAAATCGTGGTAGGAACATGCGATTTTTTTCGAGACTCTCCATCTTTGATCAGAAATCATCGGATTTGCTGTTGCTCCATACGGCCCCTGTCACGATATACAGATAACTGAGCAAAGCGATCTAATAAACAATACAAGATAAATACAAAATTATGCTGTATATTCTTTTGTCTTTGGCATTGTATTTCATAATTTGTATAGCGTGATACGATAACAATGAAAGATTGCTGGTAAATCAAATATCATTTGAGAGAGTCGTCTAATCATTTCGCGGTTATATTCTTTACTTACATTATGTGGACCAGATCAATCAAAGTATCTGAAATTGTTTTAAAGGAAGCGTGACCTCTCTCAATGGTCTCTTCGACGCGTAATGCTCTCTCGTTGTTAGAGAGCAGAGGAATAATGTGCACAATGAAGAGACCATTGAGAGGGGTAGAGTCCGTTTTAAAGCTTACTCTTTGCATATGTATCAAAGTAACTTGACTCATGTCCATGAAAAAGTTCATGAATTTTCTCCAGACTTGGGTAAATTTCAAAGATTGTGAAATCACTAGTGATCCGCAAATCTCATGTCACTTTTCCTGAAATTATGGTTCAGTAGAATAACTCAAGGTATTCGCTGTTCCCGTTTGCATTGATATTACATGTTCTTTTGTTCCAGTTGAATTTCTAATCGATACATAATTAATAATGAATTAAGAGAATTTTTGTGTTTTTTGTGTACACTGAAATGTTGTGTCAAAAAAGTCTTGTGTCCCATCCCTGATGGTCACGTTATAATTTAAATTTTCACTTCCTCTTGTTTAATCGAATTGGCTTTGCACTGCACGTGCCAAAGACTCCAATACTTACAGTAATTACTATTTGTATTCCACGTTTTCCTTGGAACGTCCTTTCTTTGCTCACTTGAACAGGAGAGAGCGGAAACAAGGCGTTACGGATTTTAACAGATCATATAATGTCATGTTATCACACGTTTAACTGAACTGTATGATGTTTTGTGACGTACAGTAACTAGGCCAATATTACACCCCGGCTAATTTTACTCTCCAGCACGCTCTCGCGCTGCCTACTAGAGTGTGAAATTACGAGAAGTACGACTATAAATTTATGCGTTTTACAAGAAAACACGGTAAATAATAATAGATAAATAAATTTAAAAGAATGATGAACACACAACAACAAAACAAACGTGGAGGTTGAATAAAGGACATAGGTCTATGGGGATAGGGCAAATATCTTGTCAATTTAACTCAACTACGAGAGAGTAAGAGAATAGCCAGAGCAGAGAGTAAAATTAGGGTGGTGTGTGCCTTTAAAGGGAGAGTAACCCCTTTGAAAAAACTAAGTCCGGAAATTCTGTTTTGAATTCCCGCCTAAATGAATCTTTGGAGTAGGCGCTTCCCAACACGGGAACTCTGCCACACCATACGGTAATAGCCTGGAAAGTGATCAATAGAGCAAGATTGATTTGACTCTGTGTAAATCCAAAGGGATAGGAAGAGAGGGAGAGAGGCTAGGGAAGGGGTTCATCGATGCCCCATATGGATCAATCATTGCGCATAAGGTAGATCAAATCAAGTTGTTTATCTATTATCTCTTCATCCACTCTTTCACTGTCATGCATAGCATAGTGGTAAGTGCGATCTTCCTAGTCGCGCACGCACAGGTTCAATTCCTCACCCATCCGCAAAATTTTGCTCATTATTTCATATATCTGTGGCAGAGTTATCGCGTTGGGGAACAATTGCGGGAATTCAAACACTGAAAAGTGAAGGGGTTACTGTCCCTTTAATTGTTATTATAATCTTTGCAAAATCCTGTATCACTTGGCATAAAACTAAAATCCTAGCAAATGTTTTGCATGCAAAGAATCCATTAAAATGTACTCGCAGTTGTATGGATATAAAAATCTATTAAAGGGAGCGTAACCTCACTCAATGGTCTCTTCGACGCGCAATGCTCTCTCGTTGTTAGAGAAGAGAGAAATAGTGTGCGCAATGAAGAGACCAGTGAATGAGGTAACGCTCCCTTTAACACGGGTCTCCGGTAAAAGTGTAGCAACGCCTGCCACTAGGAAAATTTTTTTGTTTCCGATTTCGATGAAAGTCGGTCAGTGGGTGTGGTTGGGGGTAATGAGAAGGCCTAGCCACTTGATTTGGCCAAAATTGCAAATTATCGATTTTTTGTGATCTACCCTGAAAATGATCATAACTCGGTTCATTTTGAGGGCCAAGAGATACGGCCAATGAACTAAATAGTGATATTGTGCGTGGTTTGAAGACATTATTTCTGAAATAATACGGATGATCTCAAGAGAAAATTTTCGAGAACAGGCCACCTTTTTGTTCAAGAAATTAGTTTTTCGCGTTTTTCGCCCTGAAGACGACTTAGCAGCGATCGGGTAATTTGCAACTTTTTTGGAGAGAATGAGAATGCGGTTCGAATGACACCTATCCGATCGTTCTACGATCAAAATGAACCGAGTTATGATCATTTTCAGGGTAGATCACAAAAAAAACGATAATTTGCAATTTTGGCCAAATCAAGTGGCTAGGCCTTCTCATTACCCCCAACCACACCCACTGACCGACTTTCATCGAAATCGGAGACAAAAAATTTTCCTAGTGGCAGAACCGGCCGTTTTTGCTACACTTTTACAGGAGACCCGTGTTAAAGAGAGACGGCCAATCAAAAATCTCCCTTCAATATCATTTAATATTATGCTGACTAGTCAATGTAAAGTCAAAAAATATTTTTCTTAACAAACGGTAAATCAACAATAAATCATTCAGATATGTTAGGATCATGTCTTAATAAGTAAATATCAATTAATTGTAAATGACCAATCAAAGCTGGTTTCCAATAAAAACTATTAAATACCTTTCTAAATGGTATCGTTTGTTTTATACGATTAGAAAAGAATCACTAAACTAATTATCTCTGACAGGTCTTCAAGGCTCTCGATGCTCCACCCCAACTTCACTGTAGATCTTTCAATCGAAAAGCCACTTCAAATGTGAGCCAATATTTTCGAAGATAAACACAAAATGATGCTTCCGATGACTAAATATATTTTTTAAATATGCTTCCCTTTAGATTCTACACTATCACTGGTCTTCTTAACCTTTCCTTATCTTCGTTATCAATGTACCTTATGATATATCATTCACCTCCGTCCATGAAAGAATACAGATACTACATAATGCACTTAGTGGTTCGTTAATTATTTTTAAATTAAAAAAAAAATATTCGAAAATAATCATCGAGAATTTTCAGATAATCTGTTCACTAATGGATTTGATGATCCAGGTATGTTTTCCATTCATTGAATAAAAAGTTTCTCAATGGGGTTTACTGAAGATGACCAACCCCATTGAGTAGAGGTCCACTTTCTTGAACCTAGGTTCTAGAAAAAGCCGTACAAAAAGTCAAACTATGGACGAAACACAAAATACTAATATTGTACGGCCTCTCTGAATAATATAATAGCTGATTATAATTTTATTGACTAATAATTATTGAGTGCATTTGCTTGATTTTCATAAAAACACTATTTACTCTTTCAATTTCCACGCTGTATCCCGTGGCCGTATGCAAGAACCGTTTTCCGGGAAAATCTGACGTCATTAGCGTAGGCGGAGGCGTTTTCCAAAAATCCTCCGCCTACGCTAATGACGTCACATTTTCCCGTAAAACGATTTTCCCGTTGTTCTTGCATACGGCCGCTGGTTTACATATTTCTCAAATACAGATAAATTACATAATAAGGGACATCTGGGCTAAATCACTCTCTTTGTGTCCCGTGCACAATTAATTTTGTCGCAAATTCAGGCTTTCCAACCGATGATTCTACTACCGGTGCTTGCCGGATACTCCATGCTCCCGTTCAATCTCACGACGCAACAATCGCATTATGTTCTAGTTAGAGTTTATCATTATATTATAATCTTATTCTTTGTTCCATCATTTTATAACAGGAATTGGGATTAGGGCTCGAGCGATATCAGTTTGGGTTTTGGGTAGGGTAGTGGGATAGTTTGAAACTTTTTGTAGTGCTCAAAGAGAACTTCTTCATCGCGTTCATTTATATCGGTTTTTTAGAAGAAAATGATTTCAAAGAAAAATATATGTAAAAATGTGCTATTGTCGGTATAAAATGTACGTGCATAAGTCAATCACAAAATGAATACCAAGAGAAAGGTGTAAAGAAAGTAACATCCGAAACGAGATTTTTTCCATTCCGACAGTCGTACCCGGTTGTGATTATTTTGTTTATTATTCGTTTCAAAAAGACAATCACTCCAAAATCAGGTCCGTGAAATAGTTCAGTTGAACAACGTAAATCCAACTGCACCACGGATATAATAATGAATTTTATAGTTACCTAATTTTTGAAGATGTGTTGGATGATTTTGACCGTGAGTGCTCCATGCGCGATCCTTGATGGATTTTTCTACCGGACCAGGAGTCTCAAACGTGTCATCTACCCAAATAGCATTATTTTGAAGATTTGGGTAAGGTATCGGATTTTATTTTACCATTATGCTACTTGTCCATATTAATTAATAAAATCATAAATCGCTCAAACATATCCTATTGATTTCTTAGTTCCATCGCCTTCCCTTACAGTAAAGGCGATGCTATCTTTCGCTTTATGTACTGAATAAGTAAATGAATATTATTTTAATAGTCACGATAATTGACATATCCGATAACCTTATGATCTTCACAGAAGCAGGGTTCATAATCACGCCCGTCCGAATATTAAAATAGCACGGTCACTTTTCCGGATCCGGGGATCCAATTAAAATATGTATTTAAATGGATATGAATTTCCACTGATTCAGAAACCTCTCACCTTCCTATTTCATACTTTGGCTATTCTTCTCATCGTCGTACCCTGGTCACTATTCAATGTTGATCGGGCAAAAATGCGAGCGGAACTTGAACAAGTAGGTTGTTCCGAAAAGTTTCCCAATTTTATTAACCACACCTACAGACGTTCCCGCGGGTTATCCCGTTGATGAAACACCCGACGTTTCTCCTGTACAGCTGGGACATGCACTGGACTTTTCCCTATTTTGTGTGTTCAATGATTCTCGGGATGTGCTTCATTCTTATCGCAAGTACCAGATGTATTTTCAAAATATACCGGTTAGTACTAATTTACTAATGCTTTTCCTAAATGCAGCACGCGCCTCAGTGCCAATATAACTACCCATAATGCGATGCGTTTTCTTAATAAGTATAAAAATAATAAAAAATAAATAAAAATGTAGTACTAAAAATTTAAAGTGTAGTAGCGATCGCTTAGCTGTTTGGGAGACACCAATACGAATTTTTAAATTTTCAGGATTTATAAAAAAAATGAATTTAGGAAATATTATTCAGAATCATCCATATTTTTTGGATACTATGTAAATTGTAGCCTCCCAAACAGCTAAGCGATACTCCAAATTTTTAACACTATATTTATTGATATGCGTTATGTGGCGCTTGTTGAACTTTGGAAAGGCTAACGTGCTCAATTGGTGGTGTACATTTACTTATGATTTTTGTTTCTTTCGTTTTATTTACGACACTTAGTTTTTTTTTTATTCCAAAATACTCTTCATTTCTCAAAAAACAATTTTGTAAATCATGCAAAAGAAACTGTTTAAGCATGCTGCGACGGACGAAATCAATTATAAGTAAGCAAACAAGAAGAATGCACGCGACGCTAACTAGACAACTCGCAATTCAAGTGAGTTATAATGAAAACAATTTTAGTGCAACTTAGAGAACGTGCAAAATGATAGGCAATCTATATTATTGGTTTGAAAAGATCTCTATTTCATTACTAAATCAAATTAAAATTTCAGGCATTTGTTCCTATTCTCTTTATGTTCGTACCCGATATCGTCATCATCATGTCCACTTACTCCCTCAAACAATACGCAACCAATTGTGCGGCCTAGAATGCGCTGAAACTAAATATCATACATAATATTTTTAGCGATCGGTATAGTCGCTGTGGTGCTCGCCTCCACTCATTCGATTCTCAACAGCAGTCTGACGATAGGTCTCCATGCGCCCTACCGCGAGCAGGTTTCAACCGTTAAAACCAAATTGTTTAAATATTTTTGAAATTCAGGTTAGAATGTGGCTGGCGCCCATCCTATGTTGTATCCCAGTCAGGCGAACCCCAACCATCGTGGTGTCTATGCCGACAATCACAGATTCCCAAATGAGGAGTGCATCAACAGATATTACAGTATTATGAAGAGCAAAATCACGAATATCCAATTTTCTGTATATTTTTTGTCATGATAGTCGCTTTTCCATTCTAATTAGTGACCCTGTCATGGTCCAATATGCGAATGTGATTATTATCAGTATTATTATTTTCGGTCATAGTTTCTGGTAATGTCTGACGTGATATGCACATATTACCTGCATTGTTTCATTTTTTTTCATTTAATTAAAGACATATTTATCAAGAGTAGGCATATGCATTTTGTGGTAAGGTTAAATAGTTCCCTTGTAAGCTATCTTGGAAGTGGCGATGTCAGCTAGGAACTGTTGCTTGTTTAATCTGGACTCTACAGTACTCCGCAATTTTAGGTGGGCAAATAATTTGGTCGAACATTTTTGGGTGCCTAAAATTTGGCTACCAGACAAGGCCCACTTCTAAGTTGGGTCAATAATTTGGTGGTTGAGCCAATAATTTGGTTCGAAGTGGGGCTGTTATTTTAGTCTAAAATTTTAGCCCCACTTCGAACCAAATTATTGGCTCAACCACGAAATTATTGACTCAACTTTAAAAGTGGGGCTTGTCTGGTAGCCAAATTTTAGAGTCAACTTTTACGATCCACCAAATTATTGGCCCCACTTCGACCAAATTATTGGTGCCCCTAAAATTGCGGAGTAATCATACTTTTATACAGTAGTTCTAGACAGTCTGTGAGATCTTTTATTTCCTACCTGGTATTTTTAACGACAATTGAAGCAGTGTGTCTTGGATAGTTACGTTTGGGTACGTCTTTAATAAGATGGTCACGTCCTTGATGAGTTATGCTCGTAGGATTATGTGACAAGACATTTTCACCTTTGATGTCGTTTGCTTGCTATGGTTAGAGTCTTCTGATCGCTTACCACTTCTCTTCATGGTTGGTGCTCACTGTAGTGTATTTTCTCCGTTAAAGATGGAGACCCTCGAGTTTTTTCGTAACAAGACTGTTAGGGTGGAATGATAGAGATTTATCACACGAACCGAACGACATATTTTATATTGCGTGATGATATGTTTGAAGCTTGTTATGCGCATTGAAAGTACAACTTTTCACGCAAATAGAGAGTGCCTATCCCATTTGCATACTTGACTCCCTCACTTTCTCATTGTCACTTACGCTAATTTCCATACAATATTAACATTATATCCCATGTTAATCGTTGCGGGAGTCAGTCATGCCAACTCACGGGTCTCCTTCTTTAACAGACTATCGGATAAGTCAGTGCTACCAAGTTTCAGTATGAACTTTACGTGAAAAACTTGGCGAAAGACTTCTGCAAGGTCAAATTAAATACCATGTTTTCCTTCACTAGTAGATGATGTCCTCTAATACCTCTAACATTTTCATCTCGCGTGATCTTGTATGTTTATCTGTTTTTCAAATGTTGTCGCATCATATTGATGTATGATAAATTAAATTAAATTAAATTAAATTAAATTAAATGTCTGCCACCATTGTTCATCTGGGACATATTTTTAACGATTCACAATGATCTATATTCTTGTAATTGGCGCTGAAAAAGTCGTTTATAATGAATAACATTTACCTCTTGCTCCCAGGGGAGCAGCAAAACAGATTCATAACCCGACAAAGATGAGAGAGATGGAGCGTGAGATAGAGTATAATTGTCGAATCCCGTTTCCATGGAGAATATATATCGACATTTTGGATGATACCCTCGGGGGACAAGGCCTAACTGTCGTCTGATATCATTCGAACTGTAAGCGAGAGCTATGGAGTCGACGGTAGCTCCTACTGCGAGGGAGCTAGGAGCAGAGGAGCCGGAGCTTCACCAGATGCTGCGAGTGTGAGTTTGATCTTTGATCTTTATATATTGACCTCCGAACTGAGAGGAAATTAGTCGATAGTTCTGTGGGTTTTTAAGTATGAGAATGAAATGAGGAGATAATACATTAGGGGCACATAAAATACAGTACATCGACGAGATAGTAAGGTTTAATTAACAAAGGATGACTATGAAACATGGAAGTATCTCATTTCAGGTACTATCATTTCTCTGCGGTGCTGAATATCTTCTTCGCTTCGCTTGCATCGCATCTCATTATTCATCATACTTCCTCTGATCTAGTCACCTACAGAACGCATTTCCTCCGAATCGCGGTAAGATTACGACATCAATCGATAGGCATGAGTTATAATATACACATAGAAAAATCCAAAGGAGTGTCAGAAAGAAACGACTTCCCAACTTATCTTCTTCAACATACAGTCATGTCTATGAAAATTGTCTTCCAGACAGACCCCAGACTTACCCCGAGCTGTTTCATTGTCTCGACATCGTATTTGTCTTTATTGACCAGTGGTTGATCTTCGTTGTTGTATCGTTTGTTGATCATCGCATGAGATTTTAACCTTCATACAAAATGTTCTAGAAAATCAAAAATCACATATCACAGAAAACAACATGATAACAATTTGCTAAATTGTAGCGCCTCATTTTCATTTGTATGCGTACAACCCTTGCTAATATCTTTGCGTATGATTTCATGATGCGATTTAGGGATTCAGGATTCAAATTCAAATTCAAATTCAGGTTCAAATTAAAATATTGAAATTGTCAGATATGCTCTTGCATCGCGAATCTACTCATACAAGTCGTGCAACCGGTCATTATTTCTCCGATATTTGCCGGATACTCACTTAGTTCATATATGGAACGGCTCTCTCTGACATCTCAAGGAATGCACTTTATACTGGTGAGCGATTCAAGTCTTACCATTTTTCAGTTCCGTCTAAAGTGAAAGGTCCGAAGCAGAGATTTTGCTCTCCGGACTGGCTTGGCTTTGAATCATCACGGGCCTGTATAGTATTGTTCTCTTCATGTCTTGAATAAGGGGAACTTTATCTTTTACCTTTAGCAAAGGTATAGTTTGAAACGGTCAATTATGTGCTGACGCCGAGAATATGCAGAATAGCTAGTTAGCTTAAAATTTTCTCGAGAGTGATAACTCCTAACACATTATTTTGCTTATTTTATACCCACGAGATATATCCTTTTGAAGGTTTTAATAAAAATTCTTGAGTACGAAACGAAAAAATTGTATGTATTTTGAACCCGGAATTGATAATCTGTGATTGTTAACCTGATAATGAGCGCACACATAATACGAATAATCATTAATAAATGACAATAACAAAAATCATTTTATTATTGTATACTTTTCGTACGCATCATTGACGACTATCATCGTAATTATAGTAATGACGCTCGTAAATCATAAGATTTTTGTATCAATGGAAGCGTGGGAGTAAGAATAATATGCTTATGCTCGAATGAATTCCTGAAATTATGTTCAATCACTCGCAAAGAGAAAGCCATACAATTTTTGTAGCATGTAACTTTAAAATCATAAAATTACATAAGATATAACTTTGAACTTTAAAATAACCTTAGAATTGTTTGCGGCATCGCTTGCTTATCGGATTATCGGATAGATATAAACGTAAAAGATATAGGTACAACCCGTTAATCAAGGCACACAAAGTCCTGCGGGTATGGATAATATACCATAATAACATAATGAATGATGATAATTACGGATAATATACCGTTCAAAATAATAAGACATAGGGAAGATAATGTGGAAAACTTTAAAAAAAACTTTTTTGTCTTTTCTTTTCTCATCTTTTCGAAAAGCTCTGGTATTTCAAAACTTAAAGTCTACTTGCACTTTCACTTTAAGTAGACTTGTAAGTCTACTTCAAGTGAGACGCAAGTCTACTTAAGACACCGGCTCAGTAAGATTCGAGGGTTGTGCCAGTGACCCCGGACATCGACCTCACCGATTTGGCCCAAAATTTTTTGATGGATACCCCCATGGCCCCCCATCACAAAATGGGTATTCATTTGGGCTGGTTCCTTGAAACACAGATGTGGCGGGTTTTCGAATTTTGAAAACTCGATTTTCACCGAAAAAAAAATGGAGCGACCTAGGACTAATGTTAGTGTCGATTAATTATAAGTATAAATAGACAACAAAAACTGGCTATACGACGGTCCGCAGATCCGATCGCAAACTGATTTTTTTACCTCCTGAAAACATTCAAAAATTAATTAAAATTTTAAAACAAAAAAGTGCAGTCCAATTTTTGCCTCATCTTATAGAGCAAAAAACTCCGCGTCGAATAAGCGAAAAAAAATCAAAAATCGAAGGACCCCTCTTTTGAGATAAATGGATCTGAAGTTGACCCGAAAATATTTTTGTTTTCAAACCCTTTCATGTTTGTACTCATATTGAAGAGCTCGTCGAGTAGAACAACTTCGATGTTGAGCATTTTGTTTGAAACTCATTTACAAGAGAGTTTCACACGTTTTTCTGCAAATTTTGAGTAAAACGAAAATTAAATATTTTTAAAACAAAAAAGTGCAGTCCAGTTTTTACCTCATCTTATAGAGCAAAAAATTCCGCGTCGAATAAAGGAAAAAAATAAAAAATCGAAGGACCCCTCTTTTGAGATAAATGGCCCTGAAGTTGACCCGAAAATATTTTTGTTTTCAAACCCCCTCGTGTTTGTACTCATATTGAAGAGCTCGTCGAGTAGAACAACTTCGATGTTGAGCATTTTGTTTGAAACTCATGTACAAGAGAACTACATGAGTTTTATTTATTCACACGGTTGTTCACCCACTTTTGAGTAAAACGAAAGTAAAATATTTTTTGTGCACAAATTGATTACGCCAATATTGTGGAACGCAAAAATCCATACTTAGTTTGTTGTTTCACGAAAAAAAAATGTAGACCCCCATGCTGAAAAATATGGCCTGGAAAGTGGTCTTGGAAAAAAAAATTATTAAAACCTTGCCATGTTTATACTCATTTTAAAGAACTCGTCAAGCACATCATTTTTGATATTGGTCGTATTGTATGAAAGTCGTTTGTTCTCAAGATACAAGCGAGCGAAATCATTTGGATCCAATAAATCTTAATTCATGTATTTCTCTTGTACAAGAGTTTCAGACAAAACGTTCAACATGAAAGTTGTTCTACTCGACGAGTTCTTTAATATGAGTACAAACACGTGGGGGTTTGAAAACAAAACTATTTTCGGGTCAACTTCAGGTCCATTTATCTCAAAAGAGGGGTCCTTCGATTTTTGATTTTTTTCCCTTATTCGACGCGGAATTTTTTGCTCTATAAGATGAGGCAAAAATTGGACTGCACTTTTTTGTTTTAAAATTTTAATTAATTTTAGAATGTTTTGAGGAGGTAAAAAATCAGTTTGCGATCGGATCTGCGGACCGTCGTATAGCCAGTTTTTGTTGTCTATTTATACTTATAATTAATCGACACTAACATTGGTCCTAGGTCGCTCCATTTTTTTTCGGTGAAAATCGAGTTTTCAAAATTCGAAAACCCGCCACATCTGTGTTTCAAGGAGCCAGCCCAAATGAATACCCATTTTGTGATGGGGGCCCATGGGGGTATCCATAAAAAATTTTTGGGCCAAATCGGTGAGGTCGATGTCCGGCACTTCCTGGAATCTCACTGAGCCGATGTCTTAAAGTGAAAAAGTGCCGTCACTCACTTGAAGTTTACTTAAAGTAAACTTAAAGTCAGTGACGTATTTTAAGTAGACTTTAAGTTATGAAATACCAGAGAGAGTACAGAGGTCTTGCAGATGACATGGATCTGCTTGTGCACACTCGCCCAGTGTACCTTCATGGACTTCATGTTCCATCGGTATGATCTTTGATCTTTGATCTTTGATCTTTGGCCTTTACAGTATGCGTCTGTTCCTCGATCAACGTCACAAATCACACTTGCGCTGTCTCTTTCTGGTAGGACTTCATCATATGACTGACTATCTTTCGTTTTCAGATAATCGATAATCCTTGGTCATATAAGACAGACCGGATTTGAACCTCTCTGCTCTGGCAACGTTCTCTTGTAGACAACATAAGCGAGAGAGCCTAGTCAGAGGGGATTGTCAAATTATCTGGGGGTTTCCCTTTATGCTGTCCCTTCAAACTATAATACTTGCCAAACTTTCAGTATCAACTCTAATTACAGTCCGCCCCTCAAATCGGAGATCACAAACCATTTCAGAAATGCGTCTCCGTTGTATGGCATGTCAAATCGCTTGCGGCATGCACTTTTATGTGGGCGAAACTAAATGTGGAAATGAACAAGCAAACATTGATGATTTCCCAGGTACATTGAAAAATTGAAAAATTTTGCAAAAAAGCACAATGAACTACATTTTTAAGAAAAAAAAATAGAAAAAAGTCGCTTCTTTTTTTTCTTTTCATGACGTCATTGGAAGTACTTTGGAAGAGCAGAGATTTTGTGCGTTGATTAAATAATTTTATAAATAAATAAATAAACGTCCGGCGAATAATGGTTTGGCCTATATTGCAGCATCACACCGATCTCTTGCCGTACACCTCCAAGCTGTCCTTCGTTTTGTATGAGAGTGCCCTGCAACCCGATCTATCGAAATGCTTGCGAGTAATGCTCACGGCCTACGTTGCTGATTTGGCATTATGTGTCACGCTCATGCTGCAGTTTGCCTGGTATCTATATTGATTTCGCTAAATACTTAATACTTTAATTAATTCAATACTAAAAATACTAAAAATAATACTAAAAAATATTAAGACTAAAAATAATACTAATATACTAAAAAAATTACTATAATTTCGCACGCGAGCTAATTTCAAACTCTCCACTCTGCCTAGGCTCTCTCGCTTTCCTTGTCTACGAGAGAGTATTGCCAGAGTGGCGATTAAAATTAGCTAATCGACTGTCTTTTAATATATTTGTCGATTCATAATTATCAGCTACTCAATGATCGATAGAGAAGAGCAACAGTCGGAGACCATGCCGCCTTCCATTCCTAGTATGCTAATAATGGTAATGTTTTTTTCTTATATTTTTCTTGCGATCGTATAAAAAAAATCTGAGGAGTATTCTAAATTGACTGCGGAAAATCCCAGTCAATTTAGAATACTCCTCAGATTTTACGTATAAAATGCACTACGAAAATGCTAAATCGTGTGATAAATACAAAGAAAACGGGTCCGAAAATGTAGCATTCAGAATCAAATATTTCCCACTGACTCTATCGTCTACCTCTCGATATTGCAGTTCATTATTCTGATTGACTCAGATCAGGGGTTTTTGGGGAAAAAAACATTTTTGGTAAACGGAAAATCGTAAAATCGGAAACGCGGAAATTCCAGCCCTAATTCAGGTAGTTTCAACCGCTGTAACATCGTGGCTGCCAATGTTCGCCATCTTCTCCAGTGAAACTCACGACATCAATCGTTTCTTGAACAAAACTCCCTCTGATTTCGGACGTAAGTACTTGGCACAAATTTAGGCTCATTCACGTTTTCTCCAATCAATCAATATTCGAATCAATCAATATTCTTCAGCCCTCGGAGCTTTGATCTTCTTCCTATCTTCGAGTCACTCTTTCGTCATGTCGATGCTCATCATTCTGCTCAATCAATGTTACCGCAACAAGGTAGCAAAACAATAACTACAATATTCTCGACACAACCGAGCTAATCTGAAACTCTCCGCTCTGGCAATGCTCTCTCGCTTTCTTGATATACGAGAGAGCAGAGTTTCAACCTAGTTCGGGATGTGTATTTATATCTACAGTAATCTATCCAGGTGCGACACTGGCTGAAATGCGGCATGAAGACGCGCTATCGAGTAAGTGATGTAATCGATTTTTTTAAATTTGTTCCTAATAACTGTCCGAGAGATGTTTCGAGATCTGGTTCTACAGCATCTCGTTCTAGAGCATCTCGTTCTAGAGCATCTCGTTCTAGAGCATCTCGTTCTAGATCATCTCGTTCTAGAGCATCTCGTTCTAGAACATGACCTGACAATGAGCAAAAGCGATCATGAAAATCTCATTTCCTTCAAGGCACACCAAGAACTAACTTTACTCTCCGATCTGACACTATTCTCTCGTATAGAAAGATCATTGCCAGAGCGGAGAGTTTCAAATGAGCTCGGGGTTTAAGGCGGAAACTTCAATAACGTCGGTGTCGACGTTGGCGACAGCCTTGTCGTGCACTGCTTCTGATATGTTCGCCACCCGGCTCGTCACATCAGAAGCTGAATGGATTCAATTGAGGTTTAGTTATATTCTTCTTTTTCCGCGCACGATATAGACAGTCCTTTACGAAGAATTCTCAGATTTACCCACTATTTGCATCGCATACCAGATAGGACGTTGGGATCTGTTAGGGGCACATCCCGAACTAAACATACTCTCCACACTGGCAATCCTCTCTCGTAGATAAAGAAAGCGAGAGAGCATAGCCAGAGTGGAGACTTTCAAATTTGCTCGGGCTTAATACTGTGTGATTCCATTCAGAACGTCGACGAGAGCGCGGAAAAGACTAGGAGACCCGGAGGAACTACCGAGCATGAAGATTGATAATAGGAGTATTATTACAAGAATATGATTGATTCCGTAGATTATATGTTCAAAAGTTGCGAAAAGAAAAAAAATCAGAAAAAAACTCTCATCGATTTGCACAATCGGCTATTTATGAGCACCACATAGCTTATCATTATCTAGAATTGTGACATCGATTGTCCGAACAAACTTTATGATAACCGTGATTATTTCATTGATTAATATTTTATAATAAATATTTATCGTTTGTTTATTTTACAATTTAATACTATGCTTGATATTATCGATCTATTTATCAGGGGAATTATATTTCTGTGTTTATTTTCAAGATAATCGTTAAAGGCACACCCAAAGCTTACTTGAAACTCTCTGACAATGCTCTCTCGCTTTCTTCGTCTGCGAGAAACCTTGGTCAGAGCGTTGAATCAAATTAGCTTGTTCTGCCCTTTAAAAAATGCATAATTTAATCATCTAATAATGGACTTTGCATGAATTTGCAGTGCAATTTTGCGTTTTATAATTTTGCAAGCATATAAAAACCGATAGTGCATGCATTCATTCATTCACTGCTTTTTCATTCCATCAATCATTCCTTCCTCGAATTGGTCGCCTTCACTCTTCGTCTCTGATTCTGCGATGACCAGAACTACCACGAGTACCCGACCGTCGTCTACCGTATCCGGCAGATCTACCGTATCGGGTAGATCAACACGCAAGTCCAAGTGCAAGCATAGGTATATTGATTTTTACCGTTGTTACGAATATTGATTGAGTTGAGTTGTGCCGTAAGGATAGTCATAGCTATTGATTTATTGATTTAGAGCTGATTTCTTGTGTTTACTAAATCGGGTTATGATTCAGTGTTCGGTGTCTAAACTTGTTTGAATCAACGTTCAGAAGTTCAAATAGTTTTCCGAGTAATCATAAATTTGCATAGGCCTCAAAATCGTGATGCAGCCGAACCAGTCGGACGTTACGCCGATTGGGAAGGATCCGGTTCCAGTATTATCGATGTAAAAATCCTTCGATATAATCAATCGATAAATCAATAAATCAATAATACATCATTTCAGAAGTGTTGCATCTTCCAAATGATTCTGATCTCCTTTCTCATCTTTAATTTCGCATTCCAATACGTCCGTAACCTGATCAAAGACGGAGACGGCGAGTACGGTTTCGATTGATTATCGATTGATTTATCGATCGATATTTATAGTGGCTACACTTTTGCCGTACCGCCAAACACCCTGATTGGCATGGAGAATCAGAATTGTTCTGTCGCTAATCAAACCGACGATGAATTTGTAAGTGAACATGATCAATAAATTAAAATGTGCCAAAGTTCGTGATACCGTATTCATCTTTTTCTTTCGAAAAATCGATAATCTACCGTATCTCTCTCTCTTTGCAGCTGAAGCTTCTGTCCAATTTTGTTGGCTTTGCCCCGATAACTCGCACTCTGATGTGCACGGTGGCGCTCATCGGTACCTTAATCTAATCTCAATTTCGGTAGTTTTGTCTTCCATAATGATATATAGTGTACTGTAGCCCCAGTTCTCCATGTACAGTACCTTTATAAAGTCTACCGTATCCTTGCCAATCTACCGTAACCTTATTCAGGTCTGTTCTACCATAATGTCTCGTTGATCTTTCTCGCGTGCTGCGCCGTCTTAGTCGACTTCTTCGCGGTCCTCATCGGTTTCGCCACACGAGTCTACCTCACACAGCTGGACCAGTTCAAGCCCACTGCCGAGTGCTTTCCCTACACAATGTACGTGACCGCGCCGTGTGACCGCAATGCGTGACCACAACGCTTACAGTATGTCAACCCTTTTCAGGGTACTCTTGGCTTCACTCATCGTTCTGCTCGTCGATATGGTCATGCTGAATTGGGCCGCCGTCTATGCGGCTAGGCTTCGCCACTTCCACATTGTTGTTACCAAGACTGGAAAGAAGATCAGGATCGTTAGAGGAACTATTGTGAGCATACTGTATTCCGGGATACCGTATACCTAGGATATCATACAGCTATGATATAGTATCTCTGGATACCGTATTCCGAATATTTTTTTCTTGGATACAGTGTGCCTGGGATACAGTATTACGGGGGGCGCCCGTTTCGGCAACGCCCGTTTCGGCAACGAGTTATAAATCGGTTGGGAGAAGGTCTATGGAAACAAAAGTTGTACCATTGTTATCAGTAGTGGTGTACGGTATGGTGCTACCGTAACCGTCGGGAATCGTGAACTGATTTTTTTTAGTCGACCCATGACCCGGGGTTCATGGTTGAAAATGGCCAAAGTCGAAAAATTCATGATGAGCCGAGATCAAATACTAGTTGCCATAATATCAATAGTGAGCCAACTTTTATCTTTATGGTTACCGTAACCCGAACTACCGTAATCAAACAGGGATTTGAAGTGCATTTGGCCATATTATTGCAGGTTATGGTAGAAAGATTACGGTAGTACGGGTTACGGTATCCATAAAGATAAAAGTTGGCTCGCTGTTGATATAATTGCAACTAGTATTTGATCTCGGGTCACCATGAATTTTTCGACTTCGGCCATTTTCAACCATGAACCCCGGGTCATGGGTCGACTAAAAAAAATCAGTTCACGATTCCGACGGTTACGGTAGCACCATACCGTACACCACTACTGATAACAATGGTACAACTTTTGTTTCCATAGACCATCTCCCAACCGATTTATAACTCGTTGCCGAAACGGGCGTTGCCGAAACGGGCGCCCCCCAGTATTACCATGCATGCCTTACGTCGAGATCACTATTTATCTATGTAGAATTGCATGTGTCCAATATAGCAATGTGTTTACCGTATTCTATCGTGATCCTTGATAATGAACACTAGGGTTCCGCATTCGTGCACTAAGTCGTGCAATTCGTGCAATCGTGCATCATTTTCATTCATCAGTGGCATTCAGCGGTCGTTATTAATAATGTTTTAATGGAATTTGCATTTCTATGACAAAGAAATTGCCCATAAACCATTAGAAAAGCGACCGCTAAATGTCCCTTATGAAAGAAAATGATGCACTACTCTGCACGATTGCACGAATTGCACGACTTAGTGCACGAATGCGGAACCCTAATGAACACTAGTCTTCATATATATTTCAGAATGATTTCCGCAATATTTGGAAATTTGTTGGCGGAGATGTACTCTCGTCGGAATATGCGGCTGAACACATGTAAGATACTCTAGATCGCGTTATCGATTAGTTTCTACAGTACTCGCCTTATCGTAAACTGAATATACAGGAATCGTGAGATACATGAGAAGCGCAATCCCGATCGATCTTCTCAACAAAACTCGCATTCTTCCGCTAACTGGTGAGTCGAAAATATATTGATTCATTTAAAATATTGATTGATTTATCGACTTCCAGGTCCCAATCTGTCGAGGACTCGTCGTCTGAGCGTTCGGTAGGAAGATTGTACGGATTGGGACTTACAATCAATCGATAATTCAGAGCAGCAAGATTGTTTGAATGGACGCATTGTATGGATAGGAGAGCGGCGAGTTTGGTACGCAAACAAAATCAATAATCCAATCGATATTTCAAAAATTTTAAGGTTTTATGCCTGATGCCGGTCTCCAATAAATAAATAAATAATGTTTCCGTAGTTTGCAAATCACACATTACAAGATCGTAACAACATTAAAAAAAGATTATCAATGTGTGTAAATAAAAATTTTAAAAAAGGAAAAATAATACTTCTTTGTTCGGACACTAGACGGATGAATAAGAACCGATAGGATGATAAGTATTGACGAATTTAACCTAACTTTTCAACCCGTGCAGATATTCTGCAGCGGAGCATTGAATTATTCGAACATGCTGATAAATGTGTGCGGTAATAGCAAGCGAGCAAGCGCACAAGTGTGAGAATTGCAATAGACGATGGATATAAGCGAATCGGGCCATGGATCAGTCCGTGTAACAGTAATTCAGTCATCCGAATCCCTAAACTACTCAGGCAAATCGTTTTGAATCTGATCAGGGCAATTTTAGAAGAAACTAGGGCTAAATTAGATTCTAAAATCACTCTGAACCAAAAAATCAATCAAATAAAAAAACTCAAATCAAAAAATTCTGATGTTCTGATCAAAAGTTCTGATTGGATTTTAAAAATGCTCTAATTAGATTCGAAAACGGACACTCTGATTAGATTCAAAAATTTTCTAATTAGATTCAAAAAAATGTTCTACTACACGTGTACGACGGATAATGCGAGATAATTCTTTTTTGGGTAATTTTATCCTGTCTGATGATGCGTTAATTGCAGTGAAACGCCATAAAGCTCAAAGATCATTCCACATACTGCCAAACACTCGGCTTTACTCAGAAAAATATTGTAAAATTCGCGCAGATATACGAATATTGTTGTCCCTGTGTTACCCCTCGACATTTGAACTGTAATGTTGATGCAACAACGGAAACATTATATATTTATCGGAGAGTCGGGCTGGAGCAATACGACATTTATAAAAGCCTTAACATCATCAATTTATACGATTATTGATTTTATTTACATACCGTACTCTTCGACACTCAATTCACCACAGTTCAGGCCGATACTCACACGATACTTCTCTTCTGGATTAGTGATTCATTGATCATTGAATCAAGAACTACGGTAGCCCTACCGTATTTTCGAAAGAGGTTTCATCGACAGAACTTGCAGACCTATAAGTAAATCGATCAATAAATTATCGATTTATCGATAGTTGATCAGGAAATCAATCAATATTATACCAATCAATGAAATCGTCCGCGTCTGACACGGTCGATGAAAAGGTACGAGAGCGATTTTGAATCTCACGTTTACTGTATGGTTCTAGGTTAGTCAATGGCAATGGATTACGGTAAGAGTTAAAAGAAAACTAAATGGATAAAGGTGATCGATAATGGATTCTACAGTAGCCTACACTTGAGCAGTGGTCTTTCCCGTAGCTAAAAGTCTCCAGATATCGTAGAACTCAGGCTGCAATAATATTATATAATATCAAAATAATTATATCAGTAAGAGCTGCAATTTTATTTTGAGAGTACACCTAATGGTCCTAGATATCCTATTTTATAGTCAAACGGTGCGTCAGAATCTCTTCGTAATAAGTAGCGTGACCCAGGTGCACGGTATCCAAAAATTCAGTATGCTCACCATTGTTCCTTTGACAACTCTAATCTTCTTTCCTTTGTCTGCCTTCTTGACAATAATGTGGATTTGGCAAAGCTTGCGCGCATAGACAAATGCGCTAAGCACCAAGATCATATCGACCAGTAGAAGGATGACCACGACCAAGCGGACACTGCAGTGATAGATGTACGGTAAGCGTTGCGGTCATGCGTTGCGGTCACATACATTACGCTTACAAAACATTCGTCAGTGGGAGTGAATTGGCGCATGTTCGTGACGTAGGCTTGTGTGGCAAATCCGGTAAGAGCCATTAAGAAATCAGCGAGGACCAAGATAAATGAAGCCAAGATCAGCTCTTTGTAGTAGTAGATCAGACCTGAATAATGGTACGGTAAATAAATCCGAAATACGGTAGATCGTTAGTATTAAAGTGATGAGAGTGATGGAAAGGTTACGGTATACGGTAGTAGGAATCAATATCAGATATGTGAGAGTACGGTACCGATGATAGCCAGCATGCAGATCAGCATTCTAGTTATGTGGTTATAGCCAACGAGATCAGATAAGATAATCAACTGTAATGAATGAAGTATATAGAATACGGTATATTATCGATTGTTCAAGCGAGCTACGGTAGAGCTTGCTCGAGCAACGGTAGCCCCGTAGTACAGTAGCCGAAAGTATTATTGATTATCTTCACTTACAACGCAATTGCTGGTCTCATTGGCTGTGGAACAGTTGGCCGGCACAGGACCAAGCAGCATCCTCGTCGAAGAGTCAAACGCGAAGCTACTACTATAAATATCGATTGATCAATAAATCAATAATCAATCGGTACCGTACTCGCTAAAGTATCCCATATCGCTGATGATATCCTTGATGAATCGAAATAATAAGCAAAGAGTGAGAAGGGCGAGCAGAACCAATTGGTAGATGAAACATTTCTAAAGTCATGAATTATTGATTTATTGATTTATTTTGTCGATCGATACTTACATCAACAATATCGGAACCCATGTCCTTGACGTTGGCATCGTGACTGTTCGGTTCAGCTCTGAGTTCGGATGAATTATTGATTTTCACAAGATTTTTTTTAAATTTCAGATACATAATACTCTCAAAGTATCAGACAAGTTTGTTATTGGCAAAATTGTGTTAAAAGACAACTTCAGCCAATCAATGTTAGTAACAACGGTGAAAAATCAATCAATATACCTAGAGTTGGCTATTCGGGGGTTGCGGGCCCGCAATAGATTTGTCTTTTTATTGCTAATGATTGCGGGCCCGCAGTGCGGTGAAAAATCATTGCGGGCCCGCAAACTTGGAGAGAGGGGAGGGGGAGCGATTGCGGGCCCGCAATAGCATTGCGGGCCCGCAACGAGAGAACGAAGGAAAGTGAAGAGAACATAGAAGAACGACCGATCACAAAAAGTAGAGGGTAGGAATAAAGTAGTCGTTGCGGGCCCGCAATGCTATTGCGGGCCCGCAATCACTTCCCCTCCTCTCCTTTCGAGGTTGCGGGCCCGCAATGATTTCACAGAGCATTGCGGGCCCGCAATGCGTGTGCGTTATTGCCAACCCTAAATATACCTATGCTTGCATTTGGACTTGCGTCGTGTTGATCTACCGGATACGGTAGATCTGGTAGATGAGGATCGATTGCTTCGCGTCATCACCGATTCGGAGACGAAGAGAGAAGGCGACCAATTTGAGGAAGGAATGATTGAAGGAATGAAAGAGTAGTGAAAGAATGAATGGATAATGGAGTGAACGTGGCCTTTCACATCATGAGCTAATTTGACTCTCAGGTCTTCCACGTTTTCTCGTGGACAAAGAAAGCGAGAGAGCATTGCCAGAGCGGAGAGTGTCAAATTAAAATAAAATTTCCATTCATGAAAAAACCCAAGTAAAAGGATGATCAGGGGAAACAGGAATCCGTCCAAGTATTGCTCTCTCGATCTTCTTCGAGGATGGAACTTATTTATTAGGGTGTTCGGAAAGTCTTTGCACTTTTTTCTAGACTTACTTTGGACCCCTCTTACTCGGACGAGAGCGAGCGCTATGCCTTGTGGTATTTTTCCTACATGGGGACATATTGATCAGCAAATGTGATAAGTTTCATTTGCCAACTCTCTTTCCCTGACTAAATTTTATTTTTTAAGCTATAGGACAGTTGCCCTGGGTTTGACATGAAAATTTATAAAATTATAAAATTTAAAATTTATGCATTAGTCTGTAATACCTTCTGGTCAAACAAATCTACTTTAAAAGATGACAAGAAACCGAAAATTATAATGAAGGTTCATTACTTTGGTAGATACATGGAACTTCTTAAAATAGAAAAAGAAATGAATAAAGCATACATATCAGAAGAACTATTAAAATATAAACCTTCCGAAATAATACCTAAAATATCAGTAGTCTATACGTTAGAACAACCAATTTCGTCCTTTCTATGTAACTACAATCGGTTTTTGAAAACATTAAGCAGAGAAGAAAAATATAAAATACTGAAAGAGGATTGCATCTGTGCTAACTATCCTGAATTCATTGATAAAAAATTGGGTCACATATGCACCGGCAACAGAAATATCATATCGAACCATGAATTAAGAAATCTGTTCGAGTTTGGAACGAATTATCGGATATCGCCTAATAGCACACTTGAAGAAATTCAGGAAAACATTAAAGAATCAATTTACAATGTAATAGAAAAATTATGTCGAAAACTAAAATTGAACTCTTCACAAGCAAGCAACATTAAACAAATGTATCATTCACTTTATGAAAATAAGCTAAAAGTAAAGCTACTAAATAAATATACAAGTGAACAAAATAAAACAAAGTTTAATCTAAAAGATCTACACAAGAATTTCATCATAACACAAGTTGACAAAGCAAAAAGTAATTTTGCATTCACATGCAAAAAATTATACTTAACATTTCTTGAAAAAGAATTATCCACTGAGGAAAACAATAGTAGAACATACGAGCCAGACAACTCAATCGACTATGATGAAATAATACGAAGACATACAAGAAAGACTAATGAATACAAACTAAATCAGATAGAAGATTGTGCACTACCACGAATTTATGCTATACCAAAAATGCATAAAAATCCTATTAAAGCACGATTCATTACAGGAGCTTACAACAGTAGTCTGAAATCCATATCAAAAGAACTTCAATTAATACTTAAACACTTAAAACTACATTTCCAAAGATATTGTAAAACAATTACCGAAAGAAATGGCATTAATCTTTATTTTTCAATAGATAACACTATAATAGTTAACCAACGTTTGAAAACTTTATCAAATAAAAATGCAAAAATATTTTGTGCTGATTTCTCTTCATTATTTACCAATCTACCTCATAAAATAGTGAAAGAAAACATATTCAAGTTAATAGAATTAATGTTTCAAAATGCTAAAAAAGAATACATTAATGTCACAGGACAAAAGACTTTCTACAGTAATTCACGCGCATTATATAGCAGAAGTTACGATAAAAATGACATTAAAATGATGCTTGAATATGTTCTCAATAACAGTTACGCAATATACGCAGGTCAGATATTTAAACAAAATAAAGGAATACCGCAAGGCAACAATGCATCTCCTCAAATAGCAGATCTGACACTTTCATTCATGGAATATGAATATATATACGAAAATATAAAACAAGGACACACTTTAGCACAGAAACTTTCTAGAACATTTAGATACATAGATGACCTATTTCATTGTTCAGATAAATCAGAAGATTTTATAGCAATCACACCATTTATCTATCACAATTCACTATCATTAGAGAAAACAAATCAAACAGATTTCAAAACAGCTTTTCTAGATCTAGACATACATATAGAAAATGGCTATGCGATAACATCAATCTATAACAAAACAGATGATTACTCTTTCAAAGTAATCAGATATCCCCATTATAACTCATGTATACCATTAAGAATAGGACTAAATACTCTACATGGGGAAATACTTCGAATATATCGAAACAGTACCGAGTATAAAAGCTTCATTGATAGAGCAAAACAGCTTATAGTAACATTTAAAAATCTTAATTATCCATTATTTCAAATTCATAGCAGAATATTCAAAACAATAGGTAACAATCCTTCTATATCAATTAAATATGCAACAGATAAAGGGTTGTTATGTCACAATTTATTAAAAAGATAATATTCATGTTGGTCTTTGATCTTTATAAATCTTCCACACAACAGTCAACATATTAAATATAAATATAATTTACCCTCCGTCTACACATAGATAATGACCCCTTCTCTTCTCATGACCTATTAGACCGAGATTTATAGTTTGTATAGGTCCAAGGTACAACAATTACGTATAAATACACCGACCCCACGCTAATCAATCGTCACTCTGCTAGTCATTCGCTAAAATAAACAAGGTCGGGAAGGACTGACGATTGGACTCTCCATTCATCTACTACTCTTCGCTCACCAACGAAACAGCGTCTACACAAATAAAGGGTTCATTTTAATACCAATTCCGTTAACTATATTGTATTCACCTTGTTAGTAGTATTAGTTCATTCTTAGTCCGTTTCATATGTTGTATAATAATAGCATAACTAAATAATTATTTTTTGATTTAGTATTTTAGTTGTTGAACTAAAACAATTTTACACTTTCATACAAAAATCTAGTTTTATAAAGACTCTAGAAAGACCTGGTGCTGTCTACTGAAGATGGCCGCGACACCAGGCAACGCTTTATGGTGTCTAGACGTAGCGGCCGAAACACCATAAAGCACATTATTAACTAATATATCACTCTCATAATCTATTCCTAACGTGCAAGTTAACCCAATTATAGTACATCTAATTACATTACTAATTTAAATGTCCTTCTTCATTTGTACCGAACGGGGCGGACTGCATTAGAAGTGAACCACTAACTACCCTATCAGTGAAGCCTAGGGGGCAGTGTCGTGTAACAGTCTTCTCCTGGTATGGTCAGTTCAAGAAAAACCATTTTTGTTTGGTTGAAGAACCAAGTCGAGGACGTCGTCCCAATTCGAATCATGAGCTGGTTCTTCGCACTGTCACAAGTCAACCGAATCAGAGTTAGAGATGCATGGAGCAGGCAACTGGCACACCAAGATCCACCAGCCAATGCATTCTCATTCGGTCTTCTTTTCGCTCCAGGGCACCTTAAGTGTTTACCCATGTCATCTCCACTCTGCTCCCCAGAAACCGATAGACATCTTCACTTTAAATCTCGGCCGTTCTCGATCCACTGATTGGGTGATGTATATTGTCTGCCAAGATGATAAGTGGGTGTCATGCGACAACCCCGGTATAATGATGGTATGGCTGCCCGCTTGGAAGGATGTCAAAACCATCCCTATACGCTATCCGAACGGAAGAAATGAGTCGATATTTTTCTTCTTCTGCTCTCTTGGTGGGGTGTATCTCGAACTATTATCTGATTGGGTGAGTGTTCACACCGATGTCTTATGCGGGCAACTGGAGGAGATGGAGGGCCGAGTCCTTCTCAGACACTTTATGTGATTAAAAGTATGTATTTTAATGGGTAACGCAAGGACACATCACACTAACAAGGCACAGAAAAAACTGGAGAATTTAGATATCGATTGACTTCCCCATCCGCAGTTTTCCACCGACTAGTACCCTTGTGATTGCCATGCTTTTCGAACTCTCGGGCACTGCTTCAGAGGAAAAGCCTTTCGCAATCAGACCGATGTGAAATGGGAGATCGGCCTATGAATTGCTTCGCCCCCAAAGAAGTTCAGTATGGTGTTCTGCAGCTACCTACGAGATGGAGGACAGGACGATCGGAATGCTACTTTAATGCAAATTTGTGAAATCACTTTATTAAAACTGTTGGATATTCATAGACGGCAACTTTGTAATTTCCTCTGTGATCGAAAAATTATAACGCAGTGTCAGTAATTATGATCGAATCGAGTGATTGGTCACGGATTGGGAAGGAAGGATGTGTTGTTCTACTTGATTAACGTTAATATGGAATAATACTCTGAAAGAGTATCAAATTATGATTGATCCTTTTAAAACATTCTTACAGTAGAACTCTTTTGTAGTCCTTGTTAGTCGAAATAACGAAAATAAAGTTAAATATGAATATAAAAGGAATAAGAACAGTGATGAGTATATTTATTTCTGCAAATTTTATTGATTTTAACGGCTAAGAACATTTTTACCTGTCATTATTATATCGAAAGTGTAGCTTACGGCCCACGCCGCGAGAGGACCGCCTCCACCGACTGTGTGAATAAACATCTCAAATACTGTATTTAAAGAAGGAGACCCATGTGTTTGCATGACGGACTCCCGCAACGAGTAACACGGGGATTATTGTTTATATTGTACGGAAATTAACGTAAAGGACAATGGGAATTTGAGAGAGTCAAGTATGCAAATCGGATAAGCACTCTTTACATGTCTCAAAAGTTGTACTTTCGATACGCATAGCAAGCCTCAAACATATCATGAACCAATATTAAATATGTCATTCAGTTTGTGTGTGTTAATCTCTGTCATTCTTCCGGGATGATATGAACAAAAACTCGAGGGTCTCCATCTTTAAAGGTACACTCCGCTCTGGCAACGCTCTCTCGTTGACAAAATGCGAGAGAGCGTTGCCAGAGCGCAGAGTTTCAAATAGAATATTTAGTACTTGTACTTGAAGTGTCATAATAAACTTGTTCTGAAGTTTCGCAGTCCTTTCACTTATTGATTGACTTCTTTCCTTCAAATGAAGTTTTGCGTGGTGAGTTAGAAAAGTCGTGACCATAGTACATATCATAGATGACACCTGCAAAGTTATTTATTTTCATTCATCTTAGACAACTTTTTCAGCTGGTTTAGTGATGTTTGGCTGGTTTCCTTGCGATTGTGGCAAGTGGAAGTTGTTCAAAGTTGCGAAAAAAAGAAACAGAGGAAATTATACCCGTTTCATATTTTTCTTTTCTTTTCTTGACTTTTCGAAACCATATTAGCTACATTAACCATAACGATGTGTCGCCTTTCCATTGAATCCAAACAGAGTTTAACATTGGAAGGCTGGTGTAAGGAAAGTGAGTGGTTTTCGAACTTGAGACAAAGTGGTAAAGCCACTGAGCATTCACCACTACGGTATGGGATAGATGAGATGAACTTCTCGCATATCACGAGTGAGATCTCTGTTTATAAGTTGATTCTTAATTAATAATAACAAACCAATAGATAATAGACGTTAACTGTTTCTACAATTGGAGAGTTCTCTGTTGTATAGAACTTGAATGTTGTTGATGCTAACCAAGAAATATTTGACTGAATTGAAAAATAAGTGGAGAGAGTGGGGAAAGGAAATGAAAAGAAGTGAAGAGAATGGAAAAGGAAATAAGGGGTATAGTTCATACACTGGATAAAATCTCTCGTTGATTTTCGTGATCGTTATTATTCGATCCAAACATGAATATGACTGCATTTGATGTTATTAGCAAAACCATTATGCCGTAAGCAATATTAGTTTTGGTTGGAGACAACTGGAAAACGAAATGATTATTGAGAGCTAAGTTAAAGTCACACCGCGAGCTAATTTGAAACTCTCTGCTCTGGCAACGCTCTCTCATGGAAAAGGAAAGCGAGAGAGTATTGCCAGAGTAGAGAGTTGCAGATTAATTCAGGGTGTTCATTTAAAGATAGGTACTTTGAGCCAATGATCGTACGATAAAACACATTGATGTCTATGCATAAGACAACAATTGAACCAGGCAGCAGTCAATGCAAGAACGAGTAGTCCAGCAGCCTAAAATGGCTCATAAGAAGGCAAGCTAATTTGCCTCTCCGCTCTGGCCACCCGATCTCGAAGACAAAGCACGCGTGAGATTACAACAGAACGTTGAATTTCAAATAATCTTTGAGGTGTGACACCGCAAGCTAATCTGAAATTCTTCCCTATGGCCACACTTTTCGCGCTTCCTTGTCTACGAAAGAGTATTGCACATGCGGAGAGGATATTTAGCTTGAGATTTGCCTTTAAAACTATGACTAACTAAAAGTAGGTGAGGATCGATATTGATTAGGGTACATAGACCCTTTGCGTAGAACCCATGCATTGGAAATAGTATGAATGGTAGAACGATTATGGAGAAAAATGTGGAAAAAGAGCCCAGCAGAATCTGAAAATTCGCTTTCATTGATTTAATTTGCTAAAAAATAAATACGAAAAAACATTAATATGATTTTTTTAAATATGATTAAATATGAGTAAACTCACATTGAGAAAAATCAACATTTTTGCGTACTCTTTGGATAGAAAAGGGCTATGTGCAACGATTAACTTGATTTGAAAAGACTGAAGGACAATTACAATTACTCCTGAAATTATAATGTTTTAAAAAATTCAAATAACAAATAAGAAAAACAAATAATAAGATTAATCTGAAGTCGAAAAATGGACCTCAAAAGAGGTAAGTGAGATATTATAGATGGGTCTCCAAGATGCACCTTATTGATAAACAAGTCTGATAACTGATAAGTGAGACGTGGCTAGTGCACATAACAGGGAATGGTCATCCATCCCCGTCGAGTTATGATTTGTGACATATACCATTCGAACCGCCATGGAATTCTGATAAGACAACCTTGATAAGAGAACTCAAATGTTTATGCGCTTCGAGAAAATCGATATTGAAATTCGGTCAAATTTGTGTGGCTCCCTACACAACACATGCGGATGGGTTGGTGAACTCTTCTATCTTCTTTCGGAAAATCGGCTTGTGTAGTGTAGTGGATAAGGTGACTGCGCTTACTTTTGACTGTCAGGGGTTCGATCCCCCTTGCCGCACTTTTCTTTTGCTGATTTTGTTGTCGAAAGAGAGAATTGTTTTGCTGTGATTATGAAAGATAGAAAAGAACACACTCTATCTTATTAACAAGTGTGAATTTTAACAACAAAAATAGTAAAGTAAAAACATTGTATCCCGCTGCAAACAAAGAGTACTGTATCATGTTTCGGAGTATTGAAGCTTCCAAGATGAAGTCTGTGATCTCATAACTGTTTTGAAGTCATTCATTGATTGATTCTTGATGGAAAACACTCCTCAATGAAAATTGAACTTTAATCTTTTTGTTTATGGCATTATTTTTACAATCTCCTTCTCCCTCTCCCTCGCCCGAGGTCGTAGTCATGCAATGAATGATCTGGAAAAAAAGGAATGAGAGTTCAAAGATCAAAGATCATGCGAGTACGGTAAGTTCTTCCATTTCTTCTCTTCTTGGACTGTCTTCCAAAGCCTTGATGGCATTGTTCTTCCTGCTCATTCATTACGTGCTCCAGATGTGAAAATTGTCTCACAAAATTTTTGTTGATAAGATAGAGTGTGTTCTCTTTTCTTTCTTTCATAATCACAGCAAAACAATTCTGTCTTTCGACAACAAAATCAGCAAAAGAAAAGTGCGGCAAGGGGGATCGAACCCCTGACAGTCAAAAGTAAGCGCAAGCACCTTATCCGCTACACTACACAAGCCGATGTTCCGGAAGAAGATAGAAGAGTTCACCAACCCATCCGCATGTGTTGTGTAGGGAGCCACACAAATTTGACCGAATTTCAATATCGATTTTCTCGAAGCGCATAAACATTTGAGTTCTCTTATCAAGGTTATCTTATCAGAATTCCATGGCGGTTCGAATGGTATATATCACAAATCATAACTCGACGGGGATGGTTGACCATTCCCGTAGAATGGCAATGCCGCGAATGAATTGAGTTAGCGCATCAAACTGAGTTGTCTCCATGGACAGTTAGCTTTTTTTTGTAAAAAAAAACTGACTTCCGCAAAATATGGTAGAAAATATTACCCATTGTCGTATGATAAGTGATCATTGATCTTTCCAATTGAGAAGAGACAAAGATCGGCAAGAGCTGAAGTCTCATACACAAAACTCTTGATAAACACAGACCGAGAGATACAACTATATATTATATCTAGTTCTTTCTAAGCATCTGCCTAAAACTATATCAAGAGCACACCACGAGCTAATTTGAAACTCTCCCCTCTGGCAGTGCTCTCTCGCTTTCACTGTCTACGAGAGAGCGTGGGCAGAACGGAGAGTAAAATATGCACGGGATGTGCCTTTAAAGTGCATGCTAGCAGCTGATTATTGGGCTCCGACCATATTTATTTTACCCATACGAGGCAAAAATACTATCGTGCAAAAATTTCCGAACTTTTTTATATACCGGTAACTTTTTGAGCTTATTTTTTTCGCCCAATTGGGCCTAGATACATCACAAATTTCAAGCACATCATCACTGCTAGGCAAGCGATAATCTCCCTTTCTCTAAATTTGTTTTACTAATTGAACTAAATTTGATTAGACCACAAAGACACTTTAAAGCACACCCAAGCAAATGTGACTCTCCGCTTTCCCAACACTCCCTCGCTCTCTTTGTCTGCTAGAGAGTGTGGCCAAAGCGGAGAGTCAGATTAACATACTCTGTCCCTTTTCATTTCATTCATTCTTATCTCTTTCATTGTATGGGTGCGGCTGAATCTTTCATTTTCAGAAAGAAGACCATTGTTCCACCCCTGGTGAGTTACCTAACTGATCTTTGATCTTTAATCTTTGATCTGTCGACCTCTAGATTCCAATCAAAATGTCTACTTCGACTCCTCTCCACTCTACTCTTTCAAGCAGAAAGTAAGTCTAGAAGAAGACCATCGAGTTTTTGTGCCTAAAGTGGTCAGGTAGAACAATAGGTCGCATCTCCCTGAATACAAAACCAATTTACGCCGTTATACGTCGCTATATTTACCTTACGGGCCTACGCCATAACGACGTAACGTGTTACATTTCGCTACTTATGCGTCGGCGTACATTTTTGAGTGTGTTTGGTCTCGAGTGGAAACCCCTGACGGGCCGAAAAATACTCAGGAAGGTTACGGTAGTCCATTATTGATTGATGATTGCGGTAATTTGTTACCGTATACCAATTGAGCTTCAGGCTTCTCTGCTCGAGACTCAATAAATTCAAAAATTTACGAGGGCGCATACGTTACGTCGCTACGGCTTAGGCGTTAAATGCAAATGTAACGAATAGATCTTATCCTTCTAAATTCAGGAGCTTCAAGAAGAGCTACAATAGCAGTGACTCGGAGCCAGAAGACGATTCAGAGACTGGTACGTTGACTCCGCCCCGTTCAATGGTTAGCACACAAACTGCAGAAAGCACCACCGTCGAGAAGAAGAAAGCGGCGAAGAAGCAGAAGAAAGAGACCAGCCACACGTCCAACACTTCTTATGGAGTAAAATCCCTTCCAGCTATGAAGGTGATTGGTTACTGTAGGGATCAGTAAATGGTTACTGTAGGGATAGTTCGGTAATGATCAGTGAATAGTTACTGTAGGGATTGTACGGTGATGATCAGTGAATAGTTACTGTAGGGATAGTACGGTAATAATCAATGAATGGTTACTGTAGAGATAGTACGGTAATTGCCAATGAAGGGTTACTGTATCGAACCCAAGTTTACCGTATCCTTTCAGGAATACGACTATTGGATGAACGAAAATAAAAATTCGGATGAGAACTGGAAGAAAACGGTCCAACAATTCCTGAATGTGGAGCCTTCCCACCGAAGAATAGCTAAGGTTGATCTTTGATCTTTGATCTTTCTTAATGATCTTTGATCTTAAAGGAGGCTCGTATTACTCGCAAGATTGCCGCACAGATCAAAGGTCTCAACTGGAAGAAATGCGCACGAGAATTCTATAAGAGGTTATTGATTGCCCAAATCTACCGTATTCATTTATTCACATCTTCCAGACAGATTGTTGCTTGGGAATTGGAGGAATCGGAGGAAAGTGAGAGCGAGGATTCTACTAGTGACGGTAGGAGTAACAAGATCAAAGATCAAAGATCAACCTCTCTATTTTTTCAGAACTTTCATCCGGTGATTCGGGCGCCACCGGTAAGAGTGGAGAAAGATCAAAGATCAAAGATCGAAGATCAAAGATCATGCTTAAATTTTGTCATTAAAGGTTTCTCTACGACATTTTCCACGTCGTTCTACGACTCTACTACTAGTGAGGAAAGTGAGTATTCGAGCTCCTCCAGTGGATCCTCCTCGAGCTCCTAGATCTTGATAGAGCTCCAGATCTCCCAGGGTGCTGACCACACTCCCCATTTATCGATTTTTTAATTCGATAAATCGTCTATTATTGTAATTCCATGCACTTTCTGAATAAAGGTTAATTTGTGAATCCGTTCCATTGACCGACATCATCAAGCCAGAGAGAAATAATAATAAATAATAATAATGATTATAATAATTTATCCTGTCAGCATAATACTTGCAGAGTGGGTCATAACAGGGCGAATCTTCGTATCCACGAGATCCAAACTATTCGGTGCTCGTCCAAGAGGCCTGTTTGACAAGATACAGCGAGAAAGACATGTATAAATCAATGTATATAACCTTCACTGTATATCCCCGTATCCGAATGATGAATCGACATAAGCGTTAAAGTGTCATCAATCCAATATAATCAATATGTCTATTTCTCTGAATTCTCTCCATTCTCCATTGTCTCTCATCCACTTAAAATGTGTAATCGTGAATGTTTCTCGTACAAAAGACAGAACCCCCTCCCCCTGAACGAAGAACAAGTTCAAAATGAGATTCCTTATCATCCTCTCCTTTATCCTGGTTGCGGCCCTCTCCGCCCCTGCTCAGGTATTATTTTCCCCTAATATTAGTCAAGTAAATTAATCAAACATTGTTAAGGAAGCAAAGGCAAAGTCAAAGACAGCGCCACTCAGTCCAGGTCAGTTTTGTTTGAAGCAAACATTTTTAAAAGCACAACCCGAGCAAATTTTACTCTCTGCTCAGCCAAAGCTCTCTCGTAGACAAAGAAAGCGAGAGAGCATTGCCAGAGCGGAGAGTCGCAAATTAGCCTGCGCGCTCCGAATATTTAATAAAATTTAAATTAATTTAATTTAAATTAAGTCTTTTTAGCTGCTCGTCGCGCGCATCACAATATAATCGTGGCTCAGGTTGAGAAAAGAGGAGATTCACAAGGAATTGAGAAAGAGGTTATCATATTTTCCTCAACGAATACACTTTTGATTTACTTATAGCTATTATTATTATTATGATATGAGCACATTTACATTATGATCTATATATATATATATATATATATATTTTTTTTTTTAATTTGGGAAAGTGTTATAAACAAAGGAAAAATCGTTTGCAAATACAATAATAGAAACATTTTTTTCAGATCAAAACGATTCTTGCTTCACTATCCAAGCAAGATCGCGCAGCACTTGAAAAATCAAAGATCTACCAGTTCACCCAGAAGACCCATCAAAAGAATCTGAAGAAGCAGAAGCTGATTAGCGCTTGATCTTTGATCTAATAATATTTAATCCATATCAATAATAAATTATATTTTGAAGTGAATTATTAAGAGTTGAGACGTAGCAAATAACAACATACTTACTGACTTACTTACTTGGATTTCCGACGTTCGGATGTGGAGACTTCTGTCCTTTCTCGGATGCCCCTCTAATTCTATCTTTCTAAAAACAGCTATTTGCACGTATTCAGTCTAGCATTTGCAAGTATTAGCTTCCTTACTCGGACAAATTTAAGCTCTGTATAACCTTGATTATATTCACATGATAAATTCATTTCATTTGAAGTGATGTAAATAGCCAGCTATATTCAAATTATTTTTTAATGACCATACGAAAATTTTTAAAAAAGTGTGTTAGAAAACGATCAGTTCACGATAGAATTTGAGCGAAGCAAAGTGAACGATGCGCGCATTTTAAAAAGTTCCTCTTCAGAAGCTAATCATGATGATTTTTTTATTATTTAAATAAATAATGATGAGTATTCTATTATAAAAATAAATAATAATACGAATAATAAAATATAATGATAAAAAGATAAAAAAGATAAATGAAAAATATAAAGTGTGACACGTTCATGCTCACTCGGTTAAATACCGTAGTTTAGAATGCAGTCTCAAACGTTACCGGGTAACGGCTACGCGGTTGCATTTTCCAATTCTCCCATTTCTTTTATGGTTAGCTACTCGTTTATCTCGTCATCATAATCGTCTCCTTCCTCTTCGTTACCCTCCATTGCTATTATGTCGTCTGATGATGAAGAAGAAAGCTGGGAGGTTAGTTTTTTTTGTTGTTTCTAAATAAAATATAATGAATTAAATTGATTTTTTCTTCTTCAACAAAGTGTTCCAGGTGTTGAACATCATTGATCATCGTGTCAATGAAGATGGTGTAGATGAATATAAAGTTAGATGGAAGGATGGAGTCTCTAATGGTGTATTTGTTCAATATTCACTGCCTGAATACGATTCATGGGAGCCCTATGAAAACGTCGAGGTATTTTTCCATTTGGTTTTACACACTCAATCTGATAAAATGCTCTAGAAAGTTACTAGATGGTGGCTTACTCGAAAATTCCTTACTTCTCTGGTGTTTGAATCCTTGCATGATGAAGAATCATAAATGTCCATGCCATACTTTATACTTTTCATTTCTTTTTCTTTCTTTTTATTGTTTGATCATACATGATTTGCACTACTCCAGAAGCCCAGATTTGGGTTAGAGCTTTGAACAGATCCGGCTAATCAGAATACTCCGGTAACTGTGACTACCTAGTTTGCGAATTCGGAGGACTAAACTATAGTTACCTTTAATCTTGTTCGACTCTAGCTCTGTCCTCTTATCACGACTTTACTTGTATTCGTGATCATGCATGGATTCAAACACCTGAGTTACATCTCGTAACCATCGAACGCAGAATAATTGAATAACGCTGTCATTTAAGAATTGCAAGGACGAGTTGGAAAAGTTCCCGGGCCCACATAAACGAAAGTCAGTAATAATAATAATAATAATAATAATAATAATAATAATAATAATAATAATATATTTATCTTCTCAATACGGCAGTCTATTCTTCTTACATGCTTCTAACATTTCCATTGAATAAATGTTAATATTATACTATAAATATTATTACTTCACCTATTACGGGTCTGTCAAATAAATATACGTATTTCAGGAATAAACATAAAAAGAAGAGGAGTGAGATTAAGAATGCTGAGATTCCTGGGTTGGTTTGTCTCTTATATAAACACCCTAGGAAACACCATAGGGCACATTGCTAGTTAACTTATTTAATCAAAAAATTATATTTAAAGTGCATGCATACATATTCTCGTACATCTATTAATAATGTTAATTTAATTCGCTCATTTAATGTATATATTTGCAGACCGAGCCCAAAGAAACACAAGGCAAAGGAACGATCTCCTGATACAGTATCCAAGTATGTCTACGTTTTATTATTTCATCTTTCCAGAAACTGATTTCCATTCCATTTTAATTTCTCTATCTTTTAGAAGTGCTGCAGAACAGAAGAGGAAATCAACTACTCGGTATGTTCTTTCATGAATTAATTACAATAATAATAATAATTATTATTTATTTTATTATTATTATTTTTCATGCAATAATAAATTATTGCTCAATTTGATCATCTCAGATCTCTCCGTTCTGAGAAACGAAATGAAGACAAACCAAGTGAATCAGAGCCCGTAAGGTTTGTCTTTGTTTCAATTACTATCGATTATTTATATTTTTTTACATTTCATTCAATACAATTCTTTGTAGGAAATCTTCATCGGAAAAGAAAAAGGATACTTCGAGGTATTTAGTTGATTGATTGATTTGACATCTAAATAAACATATTGCCCTTTATCAGGAGTAAAAAGAGTGACAGGAAAAAGTATATAGTGACCACTTCTGATGAGGAAGAGTAAGTTAATATAGCATATTAAATACTATAATTAATAATAATAATAATAATACATTTACCGTTTATTGGACAAGAGAAAATAACAATAGTCTATGTGAATTATACGTATTGATTTAAAAAGTAAGAAGACGAAAAATGCTGTAATAACTAGATCACAGCGGATAATTAATACTTTAATAGATGATAATTCATAGCCACAACCATAGGTGGGCGAGTGAAAACTAATTATTTTTGCACATAGCCTTGCCTTCCTTTGCTGGGCCTTGCGCATAGCTTTGCCTCACAAAAATTGGAAAATTTCTGGTCAAATCTGCTAAAAAATGGCCATGCACATAGCGTTGCCTTAAAATTTCCCAGTTTGCGCACAGCCTTTCCCCCAGCGTGCCCACCTATGGCCCACAACTATATTTGTAATTATGACATATATTTTCCTTATAGTCCTTCATTTCATTTCTCCCTGTCCAAATTATTTTCAAAAGGAACTTTATACATATCGTTAGATTGGATATCGTGGGTGCTATTTGACCTAGTCCGGTATGCATAGGTCGAATAGCTAGGTTATCGGTTTTCAAAATGCGGTCAGGTTTTTCGATTTTTGGCAAATTTGGCTCAAAATGCAGTCAGGTTTTTTCGATTTTTGTGAAAATTTGGCTCAAAATGCGGTCAGGTTTTACGATTTTTGGAAAATTTCGGCTCAAAATGCGGTCAGGCTTGGTGCTTTGTAACATACTTTTCGATTTATGCCGGTATGCAAATCAAATCATATTATCCGTTAATCTAATTTGGTTTGCATACTCATTAACATATTATCCTATTAAGACTGACTATATATTGCGATAATTAAGGAAGGAAGATGAAAGTATGGCGGACATTCCCTCATCATCTACTCAATTTCCTCGATCGGAACTAAGTAATGGAGTGTTGGAGAGTGAAATGGCTGCTTATAATATTGAAAAGAAGGTTAAGAAGAGGAAGAAGAAAAGTATCAATCCTCCTCCCAGGCCTCCTAGTAAGTCTTTCGCTTATCATACCATTATTCGTATACGGTATTATACACTTGACGATTTGGAACTTCTTCAGTCGTCCTAACTGGGAGGACGATGCCCACGGGGCGAAATGCTCCCCGAGCTCTCCTCAAAATGGGAGAGCTCTGGACTGAACCGGAGAGAAGGAATCGAATGCTTTTATAGGGGAATGGGGGTGATATGAAAATGAAATTGAATTAGGATGAGAGAGTATGGGAAAGCATAGGTCGAAAAGTATGTTACAAAGTACAAAGCCTGACCGCATTTTGAGCCAAAATTTCTCAAAAATCGAAAAACCTGACCGCATTTTGAGCCAAAATTTCCCAAAAATCGAAAAACCTGACCGCATTTTGAGCCAAATTTGCCAAAAATCGAAAAAAACCTGACCGCATTTTGAATACCGAGAACCTAGCTATTCGACCTATGTGGGAAAGGTGTAGACAAAACTCTCAGAAACCGAAGAAGTGCCGACGATTTACTATATATCATTATTGATTGATAGACGTATGTTATTTGTTTGTTCAAAACATACGTGGGCTACTTTTATCTGGTGGGTAGGGCATTGTTCATTTCATTGACTTCCTACTCAGTTTTGATTTCATTTTGACTGAATTTTGTCTAAATCGTGTGCGTCGATGCCAAACGCAGGTGGATGTTGTTTGACAACTCCGTCTATGTGTGCTTCAAAAGTAATCAATATCATTCTGCAGAACGCAGTGTGAACAAGAAGAAAAAAGAACAAGAAACTGATCGAGACGAGACCGTGCGTACAGGAGATGAACAATTATTCGTTAGTTCTTTTTCTTTTTTTAAACAGTTTTGATACACAGAGGAAAAACACATTTTTTTATGTGAAAGATTACAATTTAAGCGAACAATAACGATTTTTCAATATCTATTCACTATTTCGAAAATCGACCCAGTATATAAAACAGTTCGGTGCGGGTGCCGAAAATGTATGATTGGGAATCGATAATTCACTGGAAAACCTTTGGGAAAATGACGTAATCTTGTAATGTGTATTTGTCTACTATTCTACTTGGCTAAATAATGCATTTTGCAGGATAACAATCAAGAGAAGGAGCCAACGAGAGAATTCATTGATGAAGCTGTATGTCTTTGTTATTGATTGATCGATTGATTTATTGATTGATTGTATTGATCAGATCATATTCAGGGTAATATTCGAGTGAAAAAGGAGCTAATGGCTGAGGAAAGTGTTCATACAACTAAGTCTGATGAAGATAAGCAGCACAAGGTTGTTGTCAAGGTAAGGTATATGCTTATTCTACACTGCGCACAGATCAAACTTGCCCAAACATGGGTAACAGATCTCCCAACTTTCCCTACTTGTGTACACGATTTGCCCAAATTCTGGCAAATGAGAGTCCAAAAATTAGCCCATACATGCGTGCTAGCAGTTGTCAGAGTGGGCCCAAGTAATCGTTCCCTACTTGGGCAAAGTTAATCTCTGTGTGTGTGGCATTGCCGTTTTAAATAATGTCTTAATCAATCTGAAAGAAAATAAATTCATCATTGTTCAGATGGAGCCCGTTTCCGCCTCTCAAGAGCAGCCTGACTCGGCTCCTAGCTCGGAGTTAGCTCCGACTCCAAAGATTGAGCCTACTCCAGCTCCCCAGGCGGAGTCAGCTCCTGATCCTCTAGATGATCCTCCTTCTCCCGAAATGGGCTCATTTCCAATACCTGCCTTCGAATCAGCTCCAGCTCCTGTGGAGGAGTCAGTCCAGGCTTCTGAAGAGGAGTCAGTCCAAGCTCCTGCGAAGGAGTCAGTCCCAGCTCCTCAGATGGGCACAGCTGCATCTTTGACTGAAGAACCGCAAGAGGAAATGATGGATACTCAACCACCTCAGTCTCAACCTGAACGACGAATATCGTTTAAAGCTCATGGCGATACCAACCATCCGTATAAACATGGACATAAGGTACGGTGTTCTATCATATATTGGAACTTCTTTGATTAAAAAAAAACATCATTCTATTTTCATCATTCTATCAATCATGATGTTGTTGGTTTTACCACAACCGAGAAAAGGGTAATGACTAATGAGTGATAAGGAATGAGAAATGACTAGAATTGATCTGTAATATGTCCTGGGCCAGAAATCAAAGAAGTGCCCATATATTGATTAATTCACTCTTAATGATCTTTGATCTTTCTAGGGTGAGATCATCCAGGAAATACCGGGAATTCTTCCCGATGGGACGGTGACATTCCACTATCTCATGCTATTCCGAGAAATCAAACTATTGAAGCCCATGGACCCCGCAGTTGTCAGGGAATATGATCCACAGGTTGATTATTTATTTATTTATTTATTTTATTTATTTATTTATTTATCATACATCAAAAAGATGTAACAAAATTTCAACCAACTTTTGTTCCTTGCAAAAGAACATACACTAAAAAAGGTACATAAATCATACATGGGCGCCGACATGGAGGTGCCCCTTGTAAAATCAAGGCTATTCGAAAATTTGTGGAATGCCCGCTGTAAAAATGACATTTATGTGAATTTTTTGGGAAAAAATGTGAAGGCCTCCTGCAAAATTAACCATTTTTCGTTCGGATGCCCCCTGTAGAATCGAGCTCCAGGTACCCCGCCCATGTATGACATAAATGAATGCGTGTGGGATTATTGACTAGACTTCTTCGGTGCTAGTAGCAAGGCAATTACACAAGTGCATTTTATACGGACAATATACTGATCAATTATTCTTATCAATATAGACAGGTCGAACAGTAGGGTTATCGGTTTTCAAAATGCAGTCAGGGTTTTTCGATTTTTTTCTTCAAATTTGGTTCAAAATCCGGTCAGGTTTTTCGATTTTGTGAAATTTTGGCTCAAAATCCGGTCAGGTTTTTCGATTTTGTGAAATTTTGGCTCAAAATCCGGTCAGGTTTTTCGATTTTGTGAAATTTTGGCTCAAAATCCGGCCAGGCTTGGTACTTTGTAACATATTTTTCGATCTATCAATATAGAATAACACGTACATTGCATTCAGGAGATCTGCCGATGGAAGTATGAAAAAATGGTGGAGGCAATGCAAAACAGTGGAAGTGTTCAGTGAATTCAGTGAAGAGACTAAGAAGATAACGAGCAAATCTAGGGAGTAATGGTATTCTTCACTTGTCATTCTATAACGTGTAATATCCCCACCCCCCCCCCCCCCCGAATCACTATCCTACTTTCTCCAATGTTTTTACACAGATCCCTCGATCTCAACAATGTGATTAAATGTAGAAATGTAATCTAATCTCTCGTTTTATATGGTAATAATTTGTCCAATCAGATACCAGCATAGTATTTTTTGTAAATCGATAATCGATGGTACAGTAGTATTACAGTCTCTTGCTTGATTCTCTAGAAGTACTTGCTTTAAGTCTTATTCGTCCTCCTGATGTATATTGTGAACATAATGCTATCAGTTATAATAAATAATACTTATTTATCGTTTCTTACAATTAACTTAAAAGTTAAATTTATTTATTTAAACTAACTCGTCGTGTCACTTTAAAACTAGAATTGAATCATATGCTATGGTAAGCATAGGTGTGCGCGTGAAAACGAATTCTTTTTTGCGCACAGCCTTGTCTTCCCTTGCGGGGCCTTGCGCATAGCTTTGCCCCGCAAAAAAATGGAAAATTTCCAGTAAATCTGCTAAAAAATGGCCATGCGCATAGCCTTGCCTTGCCATTCCCCTGTTTGCGTACTGCCTTTCACCCAGCGTGCCCACCTATGATGGTAAGTTAAATACCAGACTTTTATGTGTTTTCATGACAAAGTATTATAATACTTGTTTCTTGTTTCGTTCAGTGTTTGAAGCTCCATGTCTGATAGTGAGAAGAAAAGCTTACTATGCGTACGGTAGATCTCCCGTCTACTATGTTTCAAAAGAACATTTGACGAAATTCATTACAGTATCCACTTGAAGTGGACTTCAAATGAAAATGTTGAGCACACTTAAAAGTTTTTTTTATAACAATTTATACAACGATATGAGTGCAATGACGAATATGTATATTATGACCATAGGAGTATTGCCGGTAAATGGGGTTGGGGTTCGAGGGGAATGTTTGTTCGTTGATCGGGAAGTGGGCGGGGCCAGCGTCTCACAACTTGCGGCCTTCTCTGGTATTTTGAAACTTAAAGTCTACTTAAATTACGTCACAGACTTTAAGTAGACTTTAAGTAAACTTAAAGTGAAAGAACATTTGACGAAATGCATTACAGTATACCACACCACTTTAAGTAGACTTGCGTTTTACTTTAAGTTTACTTAAAGTGCGGAGTTTAAGTAGACTTTAAGTTTCAAAATACCAGAGTTAATGCAGAAATCGGATCGACATCTTGTCCTCGATATCGGTCTTCTCCATGGCCTGAAATGATGAAGGGATTGATTTTTTTGTTTTAATCCTTATTTCAACAAGTATGAAAGCACTGTAAAGGTAAAGGTAAAGGTACAACCCGTTATTCAAGGCACACGAAGTCCTGCGGGTTATCACTGCTAGGCCAGTGATATTTCAAGGCCAATTCAGTCCGGAGGGCCTAATCTCTTCTTCGGACCTATTTTACCGCATGATCTAGTCACTACCAATTCCCCATTCGGGCGCCTTGGTGAGGCGGAGGCAATGAAACGACCGGGAATCGAACCCAGGACAGATGGAATGATGGGGCGCGCCATAGACCACTACACCACTTCGCCTCACACACTGTACGAAATTTAAATATAGCACTGCGATCACTCGAAACTAGCTCCTACCTTACAGAACTCCTCAAATGAGATCTTTCCATCGTGATCGATATCTGCCTCTTCTATGGTTCTTTCTGCGATTTTGTCCAGCTACAATAAGAAAAATTAGCAAAAGATTACTTCCGATGCGGGGAATCGAACCCCGGCCTTATGGGTGAGAGCCATAAATCCTAACCACTAGACCACATCGGATGATAGAGTAATCAGCAACGTACTAATGTTTCAAGGAAGCGTGTACTTTACACTATATCGGAGAGAGGGAGCTTCTTCAAGTGTTGAGAGAGAGAAAGATAGATATAGAAATAGAAACAGAGAAGCAGACAAAGAAAGAGAGGCGAGAGAAATATAAAGAGGAAAGTTTACGGCACACCACTAGCCAATTTTACTCTCCGCTCTGGCTCTCGTAGACAAAGTAAGCGAGAGGGCATTGTCAGAGCGTAGTGTTTCAAATAAGCTCGGTCCTTCATAACGATAAATAAATAAATAAATGCCTAATAAATAAATAAATAAATAAAGATGAAAACGATTGCCTGATCCGCTGTGAGATGATCTCCTACCATGTTGTTAAGAATAACCTTAAATTATTTTTTAAACTCATTTTGTATATGAAATTGACACGCTAAATTTTTTTTTGCGGTTTTCTGCGTTTTTTTCTAAATAAATGTTTTTTTCTCAAAATTGTTCGAAGATACAGACTAGCCTACAGTAAAAGTAAATTGATATTAAATAATAATGAGCCAATCGTAGCATTTATTCAATAATCACCTTGAAGTCCTCGCGGGTAATGTATCCGTGCTTCTTCAGATCGTACATGATGAAGGCAACTGTAGAATCAATCAATAATTCATTTTGATCAATCGATAGTTGATAAGCACACAACTGATTTTCCGTTAAAGGGACACCTCAAACTAATTTCTCCTCTCTGGCACACTCTCTCGCAAAGAAAAAGTGAGAGAACATTGCAAGAGCACCGTGTTTCAAATTAGCTCTGGGTGTCTTTTCAAGTGGAATAACCCTTACTTTTATGTACAAAATTCCTCCTTACTCTCTATGGAGGCTACGTTTTGTATAAACATAAAGAATAAAAATCAATCGATAATCGACTACCGTACACTTTAGCTTGTCTCGCGGTCCGTGATGGGGACTCCTCTTCAGTTTCTTGAACGGTTGGAAGGAGGAAAGTGCGCGGGCAAAGTGTCGGAACGTCATATTCTTCTCTAGTTCCAGACCACTGTAATTATCATCGAAAAATTGTTCGAGATTATTAATGCGATGCATTGCTCCTAATTCCGATACATGCTTGTAACTAATTAGAAGTTTTCAGCAACTAAAAACCATAAATATTTTTTTAAATATTAGAAATGGATAATTTTGCTCTCCGCTCTGACAATGCTCTCTCGTGGGAAAAAAACCGAGAGACTATTGGCAGAGCGTATACGCTCTGCCAATAGTCTCTCGGTTTTTCAAATGAGCTCTAGTATTCGTTTAATCGACCACTCACGCCATTGTGAAGAAGGCATCTACGATTCGATCTCCTAACGGATTAACTGCCAGTGCGGTCACTGTCATAAGATCATCGCGCTCGAGGAATCCGTGACCCTTTAAAGCAATACAAGATAAAAATAATGAATTAAACATTTTAATATCGACAGAACATAGAACACGGTGTCTCGAACTTCCGGTGTCTAGAAACGAAATTTCGAAATGTTTACAAAAACGGGAGCACCCGATACTTTTTCTAGCAGTACCATCTACAGCAATCAATATTTACTTCAATTAAAGAATCGTACCTTCTTATCGAGAAACTGGAACCGTGAATGCAGTCTGATGATTTGATCTCGATTGACTGTAAATCAATAATCATTAGCTACCGTAATCCATGAATTCCGCCCAGGAACCCACTCACATTCCGTCTCCCTCGCGATTTCCTTGATTTCTTCTTCGCTAAGCATCAGCGAACTGTTATTGCCCATGGCTAGATTACGGTAGTGCTCAATGGACTCGTGGGGTCCTGAACGGAAAATGATTACGGTATGCTGCCTACCGGAGAATCCGATATGCTAATGTGACATGATAGCAAACGGTGTGAAGCAATGCGTAAGTGAGTTTGATTGAAACAGACAGATTTTAAATGGTATGCGGATGCAAACTCCGCCTATATATACTTCGTTCCCGAACCTAACCGACTTAGCGAAGGTTCGGACTACTGCGAGAAGTTGCGTGTAAAAACTCGTGTGACCAAGAATAGCTTTGAACATAAACGTTCTAAATCGCGTTAATGTGAAGTGGACCATGAGAACGTTATGAAGACTCTCTTAAAAGGTTTGAGCACTACACACATGACAGAAATATCTCTTCAAAGACATTTTTAGATTTATAAGGTTATAAATGTTTTTCCTTTAAATGCACAAACAGAGCTAATTTGAAACTCTCCGCTCTGCCAATGCTCTCTCGCTTTAGCAGTCTACGAGAGAGCGTTGCCAGATCGGTGTTTCAAAATATTCAGGCAGCTTTTTTCCATCCAACCACATTGCCCAAAATACAGATGATACAATATATCCAAAATATGAACATACGAATATGTTTCACCAAGCATATATCTTAATCGTGGAGTATATTTACAACAATCGGTCCATGTCAAAGGGAAAGAAAGTAATATTTCTAAAATAAAGACAAATATTTACAAAAATCACATTGCTCCTCTTCATTTCACATCCTGTCTTATTTGCACTCTATAGCATTTGTGTTGCAATCCAGCTGGGCTAACACCATTAAATCAGCTGATAATTATTTAAAATGTAAAAATCTAAATTAAAACCCTGTTTGAATGCAGTCTCGGAAGTCTTGACCATCAAACAACACATATCATGGATCAAATATTAATTTATTACTGTATATGTCAAAAAATCATCACAAACATGAGTAAAATCATCCTTACAAAAAATATGTACCACATGCATTTCGTAACACAAGCAAAAAGTAACACAGATATTATTCGTGTCCGAGCTACAGTAACCCAGTAGGAGGTACCGAAATGAAGACTACAGTAACCCAACCAGGTACCGTACTCGGACACCGGCCGAGGAGCACCAATCGATACTATTATTACATATGAACAGGGGTGAATCGATCTAGATATGAGTAGTGAAGGTGCGCCAATTATATGACAGTAATATGTTGAAAGAGAAACAAGCGATGGAGGGCAAGATGAGTGCGGGTGGACACGGGCGATATATGAGTGGTGGTACGGTAGGCCCGTTGTCGTCGTAGGGTACGGTAGGTGGGCGGGGCCAGCGTCTCACGGCCCGTGGCTGGCCCTAGTTCAGGAATCGAATCGACATCTTCTCTTCGATGTCCGTCTTTTCCATTGCCTGTAATGATGACAGAAAATTGTTATTGGAATATCAATATCACATATTGTAAAGGTCATGTTGGTACTACAGTAATCGGCTGGAGCTACAGTAATCAGATGTTTCATCGAGTACTATACTTGATATGAAAAAAAATTAAATTATTGATTGACTGAATCAGCCGGGGGGGGGGGGGGGGGAGTGATACTCTAACATTATTTGCAGACCTATTACACCATACCTTGCAAAACTCCTCAAATGAGATCTTTCCATCGTGATCTACATCGGCTTCTTCGATCGTTCGGTCGGCAATCTTATCAAGCTGCAAAGAACCAGTATAGAAAATTGGTAAAAGATTACTTCCGATGCGGGGAATCGAACCCCGGCCTTATGGGTGAGAGCCATAAATCCTAACCACTAGACCACATCGGATGATGGGGGTGTAGTGATAGGAGGATTACTAGTGTCTCAAGGACGGGTGCATTTTACACTCGGCAGGAGCACGCTAGCTTCTTCTAGTCCATTGTTGAGAGAAAATTAGAGATCGAGCAAAAGGCGGAGGTGGAGTTGGTAAAGAAAGAAAGAGTGAGAAAGAGAGAGAGTCAGTGATGATAATGCAAAACGTGTGCAAGGGGTAGCGCAATCTCTATTAGACAAAGTAAAAGAGGAACTAAAAAGAGATCGCAACTTTACTCTATTCATCACCCCTCACCTATCCATACTTCTATTACTTCTTGATTCACCCATACTCAGAGAGAAAATACTCAGAGAGCCCATATAGAACCACTGATCTTATTATTATTATTGTTTCCGTTTCGCCCCGTAATATTATCAGAAATCCTCACCTGATCTGTAGTGATATTCGCTCCCACCATGCTGTTGAGGATGACCTTAATCAAGTTAATTAGTTACTTAATCAAGCATAAATACGGCATAAAATGCTTTAATGACCAATGATCAAAGTTAGCTCAAAAGCGACCCGATGGATCCATGTTATAGATTTCCTAATAATACTCGGTTTTATCAACAAAAAAAACCAATGACAGATCCAGTTATGGCATGCAAAAGAAAAATAAATATCACTCGTAATCATTAATAATATTCAATCAATAAATCAATATCATTCTTAATCATTAATAATAATCAATCAATAAATCAATATTAACCTTGAACTCCTCTCGGGTGATGTAGCCGTTCTTGTTCAGATCGTACATGATGAAGGCAACTGTAAAGTTGATCAATAAGTAAAACTTTTTGGCCACTCAATAACTTATCTACATCAATCGATAGTTTTTCAACCCTCGTTTAAAAAAAATATTTATTCACGCCAAGAGCGATCATCACTAGGTTGGGATGGTGCGAATAATAATAATAATAATAATAATAATAATAATAATAATAATAATAATAATAATATTTTATTCCTTCAAATGAACGCATCGGGGATCGGGAATAAAGTCGGCATTAGTCATACTCCACTATTTAGGTCCGATAATACTTGTCAATTTATCCATCATCTAGTGCGATATAAATAACTTGAATTAAAATCATATTCAATGATTCACTCTTTAACAATGACTTTATGTTTTGGTTTCAGAAGAAAGTACGACAAGAAATACGCAATGAATGAATTAGGGACATATACAATACAATACCACAACGAGGTAGCAAGGTTAAACTAACAATAGATGATCAAAACTTTACTCGAGCTAATTTAGTTCGATGACCCTCTTTTCCGCATGATTTAGTTCATCATAGGATTACTGTGCTATACATACATTACTTATTACTATTCTTGTCATCTTCCATAAATAGACATAATTGCAAAATAAATAGACACAATTAGGTCACACTACTCAAGTGGAGAATGTGGCAGCCCCTTCAATCACTACTATAGTACCAACTGAATTCCGTCTATCATCCGATGTGGTCTAGTGGTTAGGATTTATGGCTCTCACCCATAAGGCCGGGGTTCGATTCCCCGCATCGGAAGTAATCTTTTGCCTATATTAATAGGCATTTCTAGAGTTTTTTAATTGTTATATTCGCTCCCTAATTGAAAGGACTTTACATAGGGTATAGTCATGTTCGTAGGAAAATCAAGCTAGCATTCCCTTTTCCGTGAAACGTATAGACTGGATGCCGCATCAAATGAATCAATTAAATCAATCAATAATCAAGTACCGTACACTTTAGCTTGTCCTGTCGTCCGTTCAGGGAGTTCTTCTTCGATCGATCGATCGGTTGGAAGAACGCGAGGACACGGGCAAAATGACGGAAGTTGAGTCGCTTTTCCATTTCCAGATCATCACCACTGTAATGGTTATTGATTTATTGGTTATCAACTGCCGATTACGGTAGAATACTCTTTGATTACGGTTAGCAATATAGCCTGTATTAACCGTAAGACTAGTCAAGCATCGTAGCAAATCGATAATGATATTGAGCAATGCGGGCTACTTCTGTCGGCACTTCTCTGTCTTTTTTTGGCCCAGACTATAATACAATTCGAATGCACGTTCATTTTGGCCGTGATTGACCGCGTAGAAGGGCATAATGAATGAAAAAGGGGAGATAGGGAGAGAGGAGAGTTTAAAATAGCTTGGGCCAAAAAAACGGAGAAGTGCCCCTTTTCCTTACGTGTCTCTCTGCCGCAACAGCGAAGACGTTCAAGCAAACTTTGCAGAGTGCAAATTTCGAAAGGAATTTCGACAGAAAAGACATTCATAACATTTTTTCAGTACTTATTCCAAAATCCCGTTTACATGGGGACGTCTCCTTTGCTCAAAGTCATGCACTTCAGAAACACCAGTGACCATAGGTGGGCGTGTGAAAACGAATTCTTTTTGCACACAGCCTTTCCTTCCCTTGCGGGACCTTTCGCATAGCTTTGCCTCGCAAAAATTAGAAAATTTCCAGTCAAATCTGCAAAAATGGCTATGCGCATAGCCTTGCTTTACAATTCTCCGGTTTGCGCACAGCCTTTCCCCCAGCGTGCCCACTTATGCCAGTGACCGTATGCAAGAACCGTTTTCCCGGAAAATGTGACGACATTAGCGTAGGCGGAGGCGTTTTCCAAAAATCCTCCGCTTAATCTAATGCATAGGTCGAATAGCTAGGTTATCGGTTTTGAAAATGCGGTCAGGTTTTTTTTGATTTTTAGCAAATTTGGCTTAAAATGCGGTCAGGTTTTTCGATTTTTGTGAAATTTATGCTCAAAATGCGGTCAGGTTTTTCGATTTTTGGAAAATTTCGGCTCAAAATGCGGTCAGGCTTTGTACTTTGTAACATACTTTTCGACCTATGATCTAATGACGTCACATTTTCCCGGAAAACGGTTTTCCCGTCGTTCATGCATACTGCCACAGACTCGCGATCAAACTAATAAACAAGAAGAAAAGGCCACTGACGCAAGGGTGAAGAAGGCATCGACGATGCGGTCTCCGAGCGGGTTCACGGCGAGCTCGGGCACGTTCATCAGGTCGTCACGCTCCAGGAAACCCTGACCCTGCAACGATAATATTGATTTTTTTAAATATAGCATTGATTAAAAATGGTATTTGATATCCAACTCAATGGGGGTTCTACTGAAGATGGCCTAGTATTGAGTACATTTGCATGATTTGTAAATTCATTATTTGTTCTTTCAATTATTTAATAATACTAAAACAGTGTTGCATGTTCGCCATGTCCATGTACTCAATGGCTAGAAATAATTTAGCGCATCTATAGTGTAGGTAAGAAATGGATCGTAAAATACCAAATCAATCGACAGGTATATCCTACTTGAAGCACAAAAGCGCTCATAATGGTCTTATTCTATACATTTCATACTCTCAAAATCCGGAGCGAAAAATAATGATTTTTTCTAGATCGACCGAAACAAAAAAGTATAAAAGTGGATAGAAAGTAAAATCGAGCGGGAAATAAATGACTTATTCCATACCAATACACGCCGAGAAAAATTGTTAAAACACCTCCACCTCAGTTGTAATACACAGAGCATAAGACTTATGATGTGTTGTATATAATCTAACACTTTTTTGGTGTTAATTTTTTCAGCTGTAGTTTCACTTTACACTTTTTCTCAGTGTGTATTAGCTAATCCCATCACTCATACATTCTACCGTAACCACAAACCTTCTTGTCGAGAGACAGGAATCGCGAGTACAGTCGGACGATCTGATTTCGATTGACTGAAAATCGATAACTGTAAGCTACCGTAAGCAATCATGGAGGAATCCGTTTCGGGACCCCCATCGCTCACATTCAGTCTCTTTCGAGATCTCCTCAATCTCCTCATCACGCAGCATCAGTGAGCTGTTGTTTCCCATCGCGCGAGGTTACGGTAGTAGGGGTCCTGAACGGAAAAGATAGATTACGGTACCCATAATAGTGTGACCTAGCCATGAACGTTGGAAAACCGTTTGTCGAAAAACGTTACGTCACAACCAAAGGCCGAGAATTTTTAGCAAACGGTTGTGACGTCACGTTTGCTCGCAAACGGTTTGCCACCGTTCATGGCTACCTAGACGTAATGATGAGCAATCAAATAGAGTAGCACGAGCGAGCAGGCAGTTAAATACATTTCCCCAAGATCATTATAATAATCTATTCACTATCAATGAACGTGAACGGGTGATAAACAGCAAATGGATGAATGTAGAAGAGAGAGATCATTTGAAACAATCCGCGCAAAAAAAAGACACAAGGAGGTAGAATGTGTGTGAAAGAATCGGGCATGACATGGTGAATAGACCTTTAAAGGCACATCCCAAGCTGACTTGAAACTCCCCGCTATGGAAACACTTTCTCCTAGACAAGGAAAGCGACAGAGTGTGACCAGAAAGGAGCTTTCAAATTAGCTCACTGTCAGGGACCTTTAAAGGGACAGAATCGGGACAGAATGCGGTCTCGGCACGCAATGATCCCTCGGTTACAGTGGTGAACATGGAAACAAAGGATGAATCGAATAGAAGAGATGGCGGACACGGGTTGCGCTCCCCCTTTTTAATGCGATTTGACAATAAAAAGGTGTGGTGGGACGAAGTAAGTTGCAGATAACGTGATCACAAGAAGAAAGTGTAGGCGGCGAAATTCGAACAACAAAAAGGCAACTCATTTAACTGCAGTCGAGTTACGTGCAATTAGAAACTACGAATTTAATTAGGAGATTTAAAAAAATATATAATTAGGTGATTTCGAATCTGATTCATACATTTTCATACCCTCACAGTGTGAGAATTGACCCACTACATACGGGTCATTTTCAGGGTGACCCACTATATAAAGTTCATTTTTATGTGAAAGATTACAATTTAAGCGAAAAAATAATGATTTTTCTAAATCGACCCACTATATAATAAAAATAATTCGATGAGGGCACCGACAATGTATGATCTGATTCAGACACTTTAGTAGCTAATCGCGCTAAAATTAAATTCAAAACGAGTTGCCTGAGGGGAATCCAGTTGCAAAACCGAAGAATGAACTCGGCGAACTTTGATCGGCTAATTTGCGTTTCACTCAAACTACAAAAAGTAAATTGCAAAAGGTTCTAAATCGCATTAACGCTAGCGGTCACGGTACACTCGGTTCAGAGGGACCAACACGAGTCCCTTCACCTTGAAATGCCCACGTGACCGTACCTGATGGACCGCGGCGGCCACTGGTGCCCGGAATACCCGAGATAGCGCGTGCAATAAAGATAGTGGGAGGAAAAAGTGACGATGATGATGAGAGACGAGGGAGATGAACCGTCAGTCGGGTCACGAGGAACCTACACGGCCATGATGTGGGCGCCTTATAGAGTACAATACATAGGAGAGATAGGCGGACAGAGATTGATAGATTGATAGATTGATTATCGGAACGGGAACTGTAGTTGAGCGGTGAGACATTGCGATCCGTACGTAACACGAATTGTAAATACTACTTTAAAGAATAATATTAGAGTAAAGTCGACATTGACAAGCGCTGAATATTATCAGATATGACAAGTATCGAAAAATTTTCAAAAGAAAATTATCTCCAAAGAACGACACCAATGATTCACCATTGATGTACGCAAGCAAAAAAAGAGCTAACAGAACAAAAAAAGATCAAGATAAACACACGCATTGCAGAAGAATGATTAAAATCGGAAAATACCGTCCTCTACTCAATGAAAATCGACAGAACTATTGACAGGGAAAAAGGACGATAACAACCAAAAATTCTCCAGTGTTCAAAATGAGTGGGTTCGGGGGGTGGGGGGGGGGGGGGCTGAAAAAGGGGGGGGGGTGTTAGATTTTTTTAAATGCGGGCAAGTTTTCTAAATATAAAAAAATCCCAAAATGCGACAACGATTCGTAGTTTGTAGCGTACTTTTCGATCTATGGTAGGTGGCAAAATTTAGAACACAAAAGACATATCGATCGTTCTACGACCAAATGAACTCGACGCGCTTTGATCTCCTAATTTGCGTTTCACTCAAACCACAGTGCAATTATGCTAGGTTCTACATCACGTTAACGCCATGGTCACGGTACATCGTAACTATGGTTAAAGGGAGCATCACAAGTAGTGCGCCACTGATTTGTGATTAGCAGTTTGTCACGAGGCACCGATGATGTGATGCATTATAGAGTACAATACATGGGATAGATTGATAGATTACTGGCGATCCGTAACACGAATTGAAAATACTACTTTAAAAATACATTAGAGCAAAGCTTCCATTGGCAAGTGCAGACAATGATTAGGATTAGATGCGACAAGTATCGAAAACAGTTTTTTTTTAATCGGGTCAAAAAAAATTTTTTTCCAAAGAACGACCAATGATTCACTATTGATGAACGCAAGAAAAAAACGGAACAACAAGAACAAATTAAATATCAAGAAAACACCCCCATCTTGGCAAAGAATGATAAAGATCAGTAAATGCCCCATGCTCAATAAAAATTCGACAGAACTATTGACAGATAAAAGAGGCCGATATGAAGAAGAGGGAAGTGCGTGCACTACGTAGCACAGCGTTTTGGGAGCGGACATGATATGATTGAGGAAAAAGGTAGAGCATACATGGGCGGGGAACCTGGAGCTCGATTCTACAGGGGGCATTCGAACGAAAAATTGTTAATTTTACAGGGGGTTTTCGCTTTTTTCTTCAAAAATTTCACCTAAACGGCATTTTTTACAGGGGGAATTCCATAAATTTTCGAAAAGCCCTAATTTTACAGGGGGCACCCCCATGTCGGCGCTCATGTATGAGGTAGAGCGAAAAGGAGATACGGCTAAAGTACACCATACCGTATTTTTTTGGCATTTTGTCAAGTTTTCTCCCTGTGTTGGGGAGGGGGGGCATAGGTGGGCACGCTGGGGGAAAGGCTGTGCGCAACCCGGGAAATTGTAAGGCAAGGCTATGCGCATGGCCAATTCTTTGCAGATTTGACTGGAAATTTTCCAATTTTTGTCGAGGAAAAGCTATGCGCACAGTTCCGGAAGGGAAGGCAAGGCTGTGTGCAAAAATAATTCGTTTTCACGCGCCCACCTATGAGGGGGGGGGGGTTTCCCCGTAAGGTTAGCGCGTGTGAGTCTTTGGTTAAACATCAAATGGTTGGGGCATAGGTGGGCACGCTGGGGGAAAGGCTGTGCGCAAACCGGGGAAGTGTAGGGCAAGGCTATGCGCATGGGCATTTTTTAGCATATTTGACTGGAAATTTTCCAATTTTTGCGAGGGAAGGCTATGCGCAAGGCCCCGCAAGGGAAGGCAAGGCTGTGCGCAAAAAGAATTCGTTTTCATGCGCCCACCTATGGGTTGGGGGGAGGAATGAGGGGCCAGTGATCGAGCAGAAAAGGGAAGAGAAAGGGGGTGCATAAGGGATAAGGTGTGCGGAAGAGAAGATGAAATTGGGGGAGGAGGAAGAGGATGATAGAGAGATAGATAGAGGGGGTTGATCTGCAAGCACTTTATAGTATGGATGAGTGGATGTGGATGGGATGGGATAGGGGGAAGGTAGAGGAAGAGGGAGAAGAAGAAGGAGAGGGAGATAAAGAGAGAGGGAGAGTGACAGGAAGAGGGAGAGGGACAAGAAATGGAATGGATCGATGATGGAATACATGCAATGGTAAAGATAGATCGATTTCAGCGATAGAGGTAGATGAATTGAGGAAGATATGTGGGGCTAGCAAATACAACAAAAAACAGCCCATCATATTGGTAGATTAACTCTAGTGGGACATCCCACTCATGTCTTGAGTGAATCTTTGCTAAACCCGGTACCATACATGGGCGAGGTACGTGGAGCTCGATTCTACATGGGCATCTGATCGAAAATTAGTAAATTTTACATAGGGCTTTCACATTAAAAAAAATTTCACCTAATAATAAAAGCCATTTTTACAGCTGGCATTCCACAAATTTTCGAAAAGCCCTAATTTTACAGGGAGCACCCCCCCCCCAGGTTGGCGTCCATGTATGCCCGGTACAGTAAGGCTAACGTATGGACGGACAGACAGACAACCTGCCCCAGGTTCCATCATACACTATTATACAAAAAGTGATACAACACTCCCATAGTGGGCAATGTATCAAAGGACACAAAAGGGTAGTGACAATAAATCAGGTGATTCCTCTTGCCTTACTCTTGCAGAGCAGGAAAATTTAGCAACAAAATCAATACTCAGTTTGCGATAGATTTCGCGCTCCGGCGGGAACCTGTTATCATTTGAACCGCCGTGGTCTAGCACAGGGAACAATAAGCGGAGCGTGACTCACCGCGGTCTGACTCATCCATTAGGATATTAGAAAAGTAAAGAAAAAAAACAAATCAGGAAATGAAGAATATCAAGGATAAGTTTATCGTTGAGAAATTTCAGAAGAACCACTAAAGAAAGAACATACATTTTCGGTACCCTCGCCGTCTATTTTTATATAGTGGGTCAATTCTTGAAATAGAGTGGGTTGATTCACAAAATTCGTTGTTTTCGCATAAAAATCGTCATTTTTAGCTTCATTCTTTTATCAAGTGGCCTAAAATGGGCCTTATATAGTGGGTCAATCCTCGCACTGCGAGGGTATGGCAATGTATGAAGAAAGAATATCCCCTTTTATCATACTCCAGATACAGTAATTTCACTACTATGTTAATCTTGATAATAAAGAGTGTCAAACTGCTAAAAAAATCAGGAAGCGCAGCACAGATCAAAGATCAAAGTGACTATCACCCCCTATCACAGAGTTTTAAAATGCAAATCGGATGAAACCTTTCCCGTCAGACAAACAGAGAAAGAAGAAGAAGAAGAAGAGGAGGAAAGCCGATCACATCAGCTACAATCACCACTTTTGATATGAAAATGCGTAATAGTTCCTCCTCTACCTCTCCATTTTCACACCTTACACAGCGTTTCTTGAGAGTGGTCAAGATATGACAAAGAAAAGGTAGAGCGAAAAAAAGAGAGAGTATGCGAAAGTGAGAGAGCGCGGGCGGTTAAAGCACACCACGATGCACCATACCGTAATTTTTTTTTGGAATTTTGCCAAATTCTCAATGACCGCTGTCCATGTGTTGGAGAAGCGCCGCGACTCCTCTACCTTCCCTCTCAAAGTCATCTGGCATCAGCTATTTTCTTTGAGAGCTATACAAGTGAAGAGATATTTGTATTCATAGGCCGAAAAGAACGTTACAAACTACGAAGCATTTTAAGCCGAAAGTTGCCCAAAAATCGAAAAACCTGACCGCATTTTGAAAATGTGAAACCTAGCTATTCAACCTATGATTTCATTCGAGAGAGAATTTCCACGTCGAACGATCGTTCTGGCTTTCAAAGTAAAGAGAACAGTATACTCTCCCCCGCCCTCTCCATATTCCAGCAATCTTCCTATCACCGTTCGGGAAAACAAATATCTTGCAAGAAACACGCATTACCACACTATCAAAGTGATAAGGGAGGGGCGAGAACGACGTCCTTATCATATCACATCTTTTCAGAATACACACTGAACACTGATAAACAGATTTGTATGATATCAACGACAGAGGTTGTCCCAGTGTGATTCGAGAGAAAATGATAGAAAATTGTAGAATTGGCGAACGAAAGAGGAAGTGCGGATAGCAATGCAGACATACTCTGCTTTTTCAAAACTTAAAGTGTACTTATCATTTTCACTTGAAGTAGAGTTGTAAGTCTACTTCAAGTTAGGCGTACGTTCAAGTTAGGCATACTGTAATGCATTTTGTCAAATGTTCCTTCACTTGAAGTAGACTTCATGCAAACTTCAGTGACGTATTTTAAATAGTCTTTAATTCCGAAATACCAGAGTAGTGGAAATAGAGATAGAGATAGAGAATGACAGATAGTCATGGTTGACATAAATGATTAGCGAGACAGACAGACGATTAGTCACGAGATTGAATGAAGAACACTCGGTGCTATCAGTGATCATACATTGCCATACCCTCGTAGTGCGAGGATTGACCCACTATATAACGCCCATTTTAGGGCACTTGATAAAAAAATTAAGCTAAAAATGACGATTTTTAAGCGAAAATAACGAATTTTGTGAATCAACCCACCCTATTTCGAGAATTGACCCACTATATAAAAATAAACGGCGAGGATACCGAAAATGTATGATCAGTGATAGCACTATCAGATGGCACATGGGAGAAAAAATGAGAAAAATGTACTACACAGTACACAAGACCTGTAAAGTGTTACATTTGACACAGTACATTTTCTCTTTCTGTGTGTCATAGCACACAGCGTTCCTCTAACACTGTGAGAGTGGTCATTGGAAACTAGACTGTGCCAAAAAAAAAACGGTATGATGCAGCTTCATAGGTTGAAAAGCATGTTACGCTGTACCAAGCCTGACCGCATTTTGAGCCAAAATTTTCCAAAAACCGAAAAAAACCTGACCGCATTTTGAAAACCGATAACCTAGCTAGTCGACCTTTGTGCATCATAGTAAAACTATAACTGATCTTTCTCATTGTGTTGCCAGAGTGGAAGGTTTCAAATTTGCTCGGGGTGTGCCTTTAATGTATCATACAGCAATGTACCAAGACACCTTGCGAGCAAGCAAGTCTGGCGAGATAGATCCGCTTGATCTACCACCATAGGTGGGCGCGTGAAAACGAATTATTTTTGCACACAGCCTTGCCTTCCCTTCCGGAACTGTGCGCATAGCTTTTCCTCGACAAAAATTGGAAAATTTCCAGTCAAATCTGCAAAGAATTGGCCATGCGCATAGCCTTGCCTTACAATTTCCCGGGTTGCGCACAGCCTTTCCCCCAGCGTGCCCACCTATGTCTACCACTATAAACGAGGAGAAAAGCCCCACATAATCGCTAAATGCGGAAGTAAGCACAGCGATGCGCTAGATGATCCAACTAATGTCTCTGATATTCACGAAAGCTCCCGTCTACCACACTTCGCTTCATAAGCGGGAGATTGAGAGTGAAAAGGGACCAGAGGCCAGTATGCGAGAACGTTGGTAAACTCTTTGCCGAGAAACCTGACGTCACAAGCGTAGGGGGGGGGGTTGGCAAACACCACCGGCTACGGTTGTGACGTCTCGTTTCTCTTCTTTTTTTTTGCCAAAGTTCGTAGCATCCGAAGAGTCTGTGCTGACAAGGAGTCTCATAGGCCTTAAGTCGGCGAAAAGCGACGGTTCATAGCTTATTAGAAAGCCCTTTCTCTGTAGATTAAGGAGGCGTGCTTAAAAAATCCTGAAGGGCTCTGTACCCGGAGTAAAAAAAATTCAAAGTTTGGGCAATTTTTGTAACGAAATTGTCGTCTAATGGCGATGCAATTGCCGTGCAATAATGTGGTTGTTCTGCTCGGTACCTCTCCGAGCTAGTGGTGGCGCAGTGGTAAAGATGCCGCGTACAACTTTTGCGCGGCGGGTTCGATCCCCGCCGACGCGACTTGTTTTGCACGATTTTTACACTTGAATTTTTATGTTTTTAAAAATAATTTTCTCCTGCTTTTCTTTTTTGGCCGGCTCGATGGAGCTGCAGTCGTTGCCCGTGCCGAAGCCTTTATAAAAATGTTAGGTATAGGAAATAGCATAAACATTAGCAAAAAAAAGTTGGAAAAAAAGAAGTATCTTGAAAGATTCTGAAGAGTGTTTAGCTAAGGAATAAATTGGTGAGGGAAAGAAAGAAGAGTCGATCAGTGGCCGTATGCAAGAACAACAGGAAAACCGTTTTCCGGGAAAATGTGACGTCATTAGCGTAGGCGGAGGATTTTTGGAAAACGCCTCCGCCTAAGCTAATAACGTCACGTTTTCCTGGAAAACGGTTCTTGCGTACGGCCCCAGATTATAGATGTATTGATTGACTTACTCTTTTGTTATTCAAATCTTTGAGTGTTGTTCTTTGTTTTATCGAGAGATTTCTAAAATAGTTGAATCTTTCAATCAACACTGACAAACTTTAGGACAGATTGGATGCATGAATATCAGTAAGCACATTGGAAAATTATTTTTAAAAACATAAAAATTCAAGTGTAAAAATCGTGCAAAACAAGTCGCGTCGGCGGAGATCGAACCCGCAACGCAAAAGTTGTACGCGGCATCTTTACCACTGCGCCACCACTATCCCGCGAGGTAGCGAGCAGAACAACCACATTATTGCACGGCAATTGCATCGCCATTAGACGATAATTTCGTTACAAAAATTGCCCAAACTTTGAATTTTTTTTACTCCGGGTACAGAGCCCTTCAGGATTTTTTAAGCACACCTTCTTAATCTACAGAGAAAGGGCTTTCTAATAAGCTATGAACCGTCGCTTTTCGCCGACTTAAGGCCTATGTGACTCCTTGTGAGCGACAGAGAGAAAAAAGTATAGTGAATTAACGAAACTATATCAATCCTGACTTAGCCAAGCGCACTACCACACTTGCACCGATGTGCAATGGAACGGTAGTCGGTAGAGGTCAGTACAGCTACTACTTGTGACCAAAGAGGATCACAGAAATACTCAATGATATCATTGAGTATGTGCCTTTAAGAGAGCTAGAGATAGAGTAGCTAGCAGAATCATCGGCCACGTAATGGCCAATATGTGGAGGGATAGGGAGATAAGGTTGATAGAACCAGCCCTGGTTTGATTGACCATGAGATATAGAGATCAAAGACGAGTCACATGTGCAGTTAGGATAGGGGAGCAGGAACATGAACCGGGGAATGAATGAAACGAAAGAGGAGGAGGAGGAGCACTGGGTGCTCTAGTCCGCTTTTTTGTTAGCTACTCATTCTCCACCTCTCTATCTATAAATCTCACTATTTCTCCGTGTCTAACATGTAATCCGTGCACCTTTACTATCCGTCTATCCCATATCCGATTCAACCGGAGAGGGCACAGGGAACAAGGGGATTAACCCAGGGTGCGCACGGTATTTCGAAACGGTAAAATGAAATATGATAAATAAATCAATCTATAAGCAAGTCAACAAGCTTATGGCATCCGAGAGAGCAGAAACACCATTTGAGAAGACGACCGCTCATAAAAAGAACGTAAAGTGGGAGTGTTGATTAGATGCTCTCAAGACGCACCCCAAGCCAATTTTACTCTCCGTATTGGCAATAATCTCTCGTAGAGAAAGTAAGCGAGAGAGTATGGCCAAAGCGGAGAGTTTCAAATTACCTTGAGGGTGTCGCTGGTGTGTGTGTAGAGACTAGAGAGAATCGAACGAACGGATAACAAAAATAGAATTAAAATAAATAAACATCCAATATCAGAAGCATGCGAGATCGTAACAAGATTGAAACACACCGAGTCGTCATATATGAAATATATATCTACGTAAGATGTTTTATGGTGAACGGAGGGGCCATAAAGTACGGATCCACCCATCTTAGCCCGTTTTACGGTTAAAAGTCTACCAATGCAATCCAAGGTGACGGGGGGGGGGTGCAAACCGAAGAACGATGACGTGGCTTCTATAGATAGAGCCCTCGCTACGCAAACAGCACACAAAGCATTCAATTCGCTAATGGTAGAGGACGAGGGAACGGCTAGATATCAAAGCTAGAGAACAGCGTAGACATGCTAAATATAGCATTCGTTCAGGAAGTTATGGTGTCAGGAACGTAAGAAATACTGCCTACAGCACATTGACTTTACACGAAAAATAATCAAATAAGAAATATGAAATATTGTCCCCTTAATTATCAATCATCTAACTGATGGATAAATAAATAAATAAATAGTACAGATTGAAATTTTGCAATAAATTAGAAAAGATCGTCCGACTACAAGAAAAGTGGTTCAATCAGTAAATATTCAGCGTTTATCGCAGATGCAACACTGCGAGGCAGAAAGATTCGGTTTCAACCATTGAGTGAAACAAGAATATTGCAGCTGGCTCGGTCTAGTGGGATCAATCTGTGCCCCCTTGGAAACAGCTGCTTTTCACGTGCACTTACACAGTAGTTCATAGAGTCCACCACCCTCTCCTAGAATCTTTCCATCTCTACTTCTCTCGATCTCTCACACTATCTCTCTCTCTGTCTAGTTGTATGCACTCTCTCCAAATGTGCCATCCACGATCGAGGGAGTGTGTGAAAGTGCAAAGTACTCTGTGATCATATTACCCCGGGGTAAAAGAATCACCGAAACATATACCCAAGAGATCAATAAGTATACTGTAGCGTGTAATTCATGGTATGATCCACCGTGTTTAACGGAATCGGACGGACATTAAAGGACCAGACAAATATTTTAAAAATGAGTAACAAATTTATTACTAACGAACCCAAGCATGAGTAACAATAAAGGAAATAACAAAACTTCTTGGACTAACATAGGGAAAGAAGATATGAGGTTGTGAGTGGAGCAAAAAAAGCAGGAAACACAGGCAAATAAGGCTCGTAGATTATCGATTTGGAATCGTCGGGAGAATACCGTAGCGGATCAAGGGTGTCTCAGGTTTCCCTTCTGAAAAATAATATAATAATAATAATAATAATACGAATAATAATAATAATAATAATAATTTATGGATTCGTGAATAATAGAATATAATATATATATATATATAGATTGAAAATACTAATTAGCAGTTGATGTAATTATAAATTGTTTAACTTCCACAAAAACTATCATTCTCTTTCTCAATGTATTTTGTTCTAAGTTAGTCGGTAACAAACAAAATATTCGGAAAATATCCATATTCAAACCCAATGTGGGCAACTCCATTCAGATTATCGATCGAATAAACCTTATTTGGTGTATTCGATCGATAATTTGAATTAAATCGATAATCAGAAATCAATCAATAATCTCCACAAACCGTCTATCTCCAGGTGCCTGAGATCGATTGGGATTGTACGTGATTGGTTCATCATCTTCCTCATCTTCTTCTTCATCCTCATCTATTTCTCCCGGTACCTCCTCTCCCGACTCCACCTCTGAAAAATACAATAAATCAATAAATCATAACTCTCCAGGTTTATATTTTATTAATAAAGTACTTCTACCTACTTTCTTGTACAAGAACAATCTAGATTCGTGCAAAAAAGCATGAAGAAGTTACGTTTGGCAAATAAATTTTTGTTTAAATAAATAAATAAATTAATTAAAATACCGTCTTCGTCCTCATCCTCATCATCACCCTCGTCAGATTCGTCTTCTGAGCCACTAAATTAAATTAAATAAATATAAAATAAATGCTATTATTCAGATCTTGGAATGGACAAAAATCTCGTAATTTTAGAATGAAACAGTCGATTAGACTCACTACATTGATTCATTAATTCATGTTAATTCCTCTCTTATTTCGCAACTCCAAAATTTGAAGTTCAAATGTTCTCATCAAAATAAATCAACAATTCGCAAAAACCACTTGAAACCAAGTTTCACACCAATGTCTAGATAACCCATACCTACCCAACAACTAATAGCAAGACCGATGCTGTCGCATATAGTACCATTGCCGTAACCCAGCATACCATACCGTACAACTACCGTAATCCAGCCTACCTCGGTGACATATAACTACCGTAACACCCAGCATGCCTTACCGTATCACAGCATACCATACCGTACCACAGCCTACCTCGGTGGCAGCATATCCTCATCAATGATACTCTTGGTCAATCGTTGGTCTCCTCCACCCGATGCTCCTTCCGTATTTTCATCCTTGGCAAGCACTCCTCCGTTGTTCTTCACTCCGCGAGTGAGCAGCTTGGCCTCAGTCTGCAGAGTTATTAGATTACAATATTTTATTTTATTATTACAATTCCATATTTTATTAAAATACTATATTTTATTAGAATAATATATTATTTTTCGGATAAGATTACATTTCAGTGAACATTAATTCGTGAAATGTCAAAATTACGTGAACGGAACACTTAGAGAGACATTTGGCATACTACTATGTAAATCGATCAATAAATGCAGAACACAGTAGAGCAATATCGTCCACATCGATCAATAAATGCCACCTTCTCCATCGAAATGAAACATTTCGAAATCGAAACCTCGCTAACTATACAGTACTTAGTCTCACCTCGAATCTCTCGGGCCACTTGCCCTCTTTTCGGATTTGGAGTACGTTCTCTGCATCAAGTACGTGCTCGATCTCGGCACGGACCTGAAAAGATATGATTTTTATTGATTGATAGGTCATAATATGCTTTCATGAAAATACTAGGAAATTCCTAGTAGGAATTCAACGATAAATCAGAAATACACTCATTGTTAGTGGTATGTTCATAGCTGATTGTAAGCAGCACTACGAGAGTCTAGATGAAAATTGTTTTTAAAGTACTAGTGTCCAATATTTTTAGTGACTAATGTACAACATTTCCCATAGCGTTTTAGTCGCAATCCAATACTTTTTGACCATACATTTTCGCCCCACTCACAATCAGTTGTTTTTGCGAATTATAAACTGACCCGAAATTAGAACAAAACTGACCCGATCAACATCTAAAGTACTCGAAGCGATCTTAGGTGACTCTTACTAATCTCGATCTCCCGCATATTCCTAGATGGGTATCGAGTTTCAAAACTGACCGCATCGACAAAAAGTGCTCACTCACAATGTGGGTGCTCGAAAATGTATGTTTTTGACAAAATTCTACAACAAGGACAACGGGTGTCCCATCATACTACAAGGCTGATGCATGTTGTGCGTACCTTGGAACCTTCTTCAATCGGCCTGACCACGATGAATTGGCCTTTACGAATCCATACAGCCTGTGAAAGTACATAATTAAGGATTGATAAGGATGGATGAGTGGTAAATTAGCTAAGATCTCATTGTAAGTCACTACCATAGGTCGAAAAGCTTGTTACACAGTACCAAGTCTGACCGCATTTTGAGCTAAAATTTCCCAAAAATCGAAAAACGTGACAGCATTTTGAGCCAAAATTTCACAAACATCGAAAAACCTGACCGTATTTCGACCAAACTTTGCCAAAAATTGAAAAACCTGACCGCATTTTGAAAACTGATAACCTAGCTATTCGACCTATGGTCACTACCGATCAGAAAACATTGGGGCTAATACTGGAGATAACCAGCCCCACTAAGCCCCATTCACTGCCTAGAACCAAATGGACGTAAAAGTGAATCGTGTCCTTACTAATTACTTTTGATTCACTAGCTTTCCATTGTATGAATGCATTTATTATCATCTATTTCAATATTCAATAGGTTATGGTTCGAGCTCAACATTGCACAATTGCTCACAATTTCCAGATGCAATAAGCCGAAAATCGTTTAAGGAGTCATCAGAATTGCACAGTTGTTGTGGTCATGGCGATCATCGCTATATTTCGAGGTTCTATTCGATTTATTTGACCGATAAGGGTAAAAGTGAAGCTCACCTTGCGGAATTTACTGGGCATACTCACGAGGTACGTCTCTCCTTGTTCATCGATGATCTGGAAGGATTTAATCATAGAACAGAAACACAAAACTATAAGCATTACATTGAGTCATCTTTGCGATAACTTTGAATGCAAACTGATCAGTACTTTTATTTCACTACAATTAGGAACAAATATAAATGCATGGTATTGCAAGATTTAAATAAAGCTATTTCGAGCGATGCAAAAAAGCGTAAAGTACCTCATGGAGATTATTTCCTCGTGCAGCAACGACCTGTGCGATGGAGTCACCTTCGACTGGAGTGTACATCTCATAGTCGAGCTTATTCATCATATAACGACGCTTAGATGCGACCGACATTGTGATTACCTGGCAATAAACTCATAATTTATGATAGACATCTCAATTACCCTATTGCTATGCAATTCTAGCAACCACTACGAGAAGGTTTAACGAACTAACAAGGGTGAAATATGGACGAAAACGATGTAAAAGTACGATTAAACTTTCATTTCAACCAGCTCTTTCTAGAAAGAATATGGTGGATATAAACAGCGTCGACACCGTCACCATTCATCGCGAAATGATTTTATTAATAAAATTAAGATTTTATAGGTTCATTTTAGATCAACTAGCTTTATTGTAAGTCTCATATGATCAACAGTGCATGCTGCTTAATTTACCATAAAACAAGAAAATTCGCAATCCAAAATGCATATTTCAAATAATAAAGGTTAGTTCATGATCATATACAACTACCGTAATCTAGTTTGAGCTCACTGCGCGCGAATATTTTCCGCCGGTGGCTCTTATCATTCTTGTAGGCATTTTTTCACGGCTTATCCACAGCTTTCGTAGTTACTAATGTTTGAAGGGCAAGAATAATCGTACTGTTATTGCTTCCGTCTTTGAATGGTCTTTTGTCACTTAGTCTGATATCCTTTGACTCTCGCGTTCTGATTGATCAGTTGATTGATCGGTTGATTGTCTGATTGATCGATCGATCGATCGATTGATTGATTGATCGGTGTTCTTTTAATCGCTTCTCTGCCTGTCAATGTAAGTAAAGATTGTGGTTACCCTGTTATATTACCAGCCCTTCTGTAATCACGATTATCATCATTACCACCTTTAGCAGGCCTCATCACCCCTTTCAATGTTGGTCAGAGAGCCGTTCCGTGCCAATTTCTACGATATCGTCAGGAGGAAAGTTAGTTCAAACATTTTCACTACTTAATCAATGCGTCTTGTTGTTCGTGCTGGTGTAGTATATAAATAAGAAAAAAAACTATTGGTTAGTCATAAAAACTGATGCTCTATCACTGTCAATTCAATTTCCTCCAAATATGTCAATGTTTTCTCTTTGCAGCACGTCGTTCTGGTCGTAGCCAATGATATCGATGCACTATGTAGTTCCTCCATACTTATGGTAAGCAATAGATATATGACGTCTCCTATGGCGCGCTTGTTCGATTGTAAACCGGCCGATACTGTAATCGAAAAGTTCAATTCACTTACTATTAGCTATGCTCGTTAAATCGGAACTACTGTAGAAGCCCAGATCATTAAAAAAAGGGACTGGAGTTAGCTAGTCATCTCGCTTATGGTAGAATATTTCTGTATTGTCGCGTTTTAGAGAGTTTCCCGTCAGTATAGAATCGTTAAAACGCCAATCCTGCCTTATCTGTCCTCACGTTTGAACCACCAGTCCTGGCTAATCCTCGTGACCTTGGTCATACTCTTCACGCCATATCCTAGACAATGGTCAATCCATGACGCAATCGGATATATCTATTCTAATATTGACACTATACAATGACTGTCAAGAACGCAACAGTTTGCTTGTTCAAATATTGATTGATATTAGAACGAATATGATCTTTTGCAACGGACTTTGCGCAATGGCGTAATACACGACTTATGACACTAATAGTTGCAATAATAGTAACAACAACAATAGTAATACGATAATAATAATAATAATAATAATAATAATAATAATAATTATGGTAATTGCAGCATCTCTTTTCGTGCGACGACGTCGCATATTCAGTAGTGCCAGTCTCGAATTGGACTTCACTGGAAAAGACGCTACAGGAACACTTTGAACAAGGTGTGATTTTAACACTCGAGTGAAACTCAAACACATCGTAAAAGTATATAGTAATAAAAATATCTTTATGTGCGTTTCAGGTAAGAATGATAATGAGATACATAGAGAAATGCATTAGGGACACATAAATACAATACCACAACGAGGTAGTAAGGTTGAATAAATACATAATGACGATAAAACTTTAGTTACAAAGCATAGGTAGAAATACAATTACGAAAGACTTTGACAGTAGGACAGATTATGGTAGAATTAGGCAGTAAATTCCAAGAATTGACAACTCTGTTTGAGATAAAGTTCAAAAAACGTTTGGATTTACAATTATATTTGACAAGTTGGAAATTATTTCTGCGAGAGGAGTATCTATTGTAGGAAAATGATAATCGGAAGATAGATGAATTGTCAAATTCTATGAATCTATTAAGTGCCTTATAAGTGAAACATAAATCAATAAGTGCGCGCCTACGTTCAAGTGGTTCGAGATTTAGAGCTAACAAACGGTCAGAATATGATATGCGAGGTTGGAGACATTTAGCATAGATGCGACGGGTATAATCTTGTTGTACTTTCTCAATAAGATCAATAAGATATTGTTCGTGCGGAGACCAAAGTTCAGAGGCATATTCAAGAATAGGCCTAACGTAGATAGAGAATAAACGTGCGTATAGTTTAAGACTGCGAGAGGAGAAGATACGGTAAATATAAGCGCATCTGCTTTTGGCTTTTGATACGATAGATTGGATGTGAGGGGCGAAGGATAGAGAGTTGGTGTAGGTAATTCCTAGATCGGTAAATTCTTTAACATGAGGGAGAGGAGTATCGGAATTAGTTCTCACGCCTATTGTTCAAAACTTCTTGCAAGCATTATTGCCACTGTGACACCCCAAGCTAATCACTGACAACGCTCACTCGTAGATAAAGAAAGTGAGGGAGTATTGCCAATGTTGAGTGTAAAATTAGCTTGGGGTGTCACTTTGATGTTATTTTGAGAACAATATCGATATTACCGATATCGCTACCTTAGCGACGTACATCCATCTACCCATGTGATGACATGTCATTGTTTTTAATGTTACGTATTATTTGTTAGAATAAAGAATAATGCGTAACATCGATACCCCTCTAGTGTTTATGAATTTATTTTTAATGGAATAAATAAATAAATACTTTTATTTGTAGGGAGTAACTTTGTGTTGTTCAACTGCGGTGCGACTCGTGCCATGAGTGATATGCCTATTCCGCCCGCGTGCACTGTGTTTATTGTCGACTCGAGGTATGCTAGAATGTTACATCTATTATTATCATTATCATGCGTGGGCGGGCATTGTCGCTGGAAATGAAAATCGGGGGTCGGAAGCCAAAAATGGAGCAAATACGTCATTTTAAGTATTTTTTTTGGAAAATCGGGGGTCTGGTGCCAAAAATCGGGGGTGTATTGCCGCTAGCGGCAGTGTTGCCCACGTATGATCATTATTAATCTATAATAATAATATAAATATTATGATTCATTTGACCGCTTCAAATTGTAGCGCACAGGCACTGTGGGCTAATGCAATCGAATGAAACACAATTCCAGCCGGTTGATAAAGTTTTATTTTATTTATTTTATTTATTTGATACACCCGTGACAGGTGCGACAGCAAATACAGAAACGATGAGAAAAATAATTATAATAATGATAGGAAGGACTTGGGGAAGGTGACAGGGGTTAATCGATAGCTATCAAATCGCTAGTGATCCAGTTAGAGTGAGGTGGACGAAGCCTCAGAACGGGAAGGGGACCGTTCAGATCCATGTGAGGGGTTGGATCATAATGGAATCACCGGGATAGACAACTAAAGATTGAGTACTTCGACTTGTAGAGTATGGGGAAGTTGTGGATGGCGAAATAGGTGAAATTTGATAGACTGAATTGACAACAGTGGATTACAGATACGATGTAAATTACACAGAAAACGAGTAGTACGATGTGCAAATGAGCTACGAAGATTCTCTCTTTTAGCAATTGGAATGTGAATAGAGAATGCATTGTAGAAAGTAGATTGAATGATTCAGCCATTCTTGGACAAGATGTTGAATGCCGTAAACGGCCCGTAATAATTACTACAACTGTACATATTGCATGTTGTTCTATTTTTTACTGTTAGATGCAGATTTTTCGAGAACACTGACTTATGCATTGACTTTGCATTGGCCTACACTTAAATATCAATTTTATAATAATAATAATAATAATAATAATAATAATAATAATATTGTGTAATTATAGACGTCCTCTGGACGTGGACAACGTCTACAGCGATGACGGCCAGATTCGCGTCGTCTGCATCGGCAAAGAGGTCGACCAGGAGTTGAAGTACAGTAATTTACAGTATACGGTAGTTTATAGTATATGGTAGTTTGCAGTATACGGTAGTTTAAGGTATACTGTAGTTTATAGTAATCGGTGGTTTACAGTATATGGTAGTTTGCAGTATACGGTAGTTTAAGGTATACTGTAGTTTACTGTATATGGAAGTTTACAATATACGGTGGTTTACAGTATACGGTAGTTTACAGTATACTGTAGTTTACAGCATACGGTAGTTTAAAGTATACGGTGTTTTTTAATATACGGTAAACATATGGAGAATATTCCTTACTAATTTTTTAGAGTACGATTGTTAATTGTTTCTTGAGATTGAGAGTAATATTTAAAAAGTTGGAGGTACGGTAGTTTAAGGTACTCGCTGACTACTGTGAATATTCAATCAATAAAAAAATCAATATTCTTTTAGGATTCCTCGTGCTGATGAGATTTTCGCCGCGGAGAGCGAGAATGATGACGAAGGTGAGCCATTAATGCAATCATTTGTTCGTCGGTTGCACACAAAGAGAAAGAAAGTATTAAAAACCTCCACTGTACTTCGTTGTATACGAAACCTGTGGTGTTGTATTTAACTCCTTTTATGTTTTACTTTTTCCATTGAGTTTCACTTTATAGGCTTTTTTTCTGCAATAGCCAGGTTCTGGGTACACCCTGTGGATTGACGTTTCTCCCTGTAGATTTGATCCATTGCTCGTAGCTTGCAACGGTTTATATAAAAGATAGATTACAAAATTTAACAAGAAGAAAGAAAAAAACAACAACGCTCTTTTTCATATTACGTTCATTTGTGAGCAATCCTACATGATGATGGAGTTACCGATGGCTTTCGTGTTTCATGAATTCATAATAGCATTATGAATTGTATAAATGACCGTTGGTCGAGGCTGATTTGGCATACATACCATTGAATAATGATTGTAATAATGCTTTACTATGCAAGTACGTAATGAACATTACATATTAGGAAACGTACTGGAAAATGGTTGAATACATTATATATCTTTTTTTTCTTTTCACACAATTCTACTAGCGCGTTGATTTAGCCGATAAATGCTCGTTATTTCATATCTGAGGCGATTTTATTTGGAAACCTGGCCGTATTTTGAAAATTTGTGACGTAGCTCTATTCGACCTATGCATACACGATCATTTACATAATGTGTTAACCTTAAATAGGATAATGTATAATTAAGCAATAAAATGAGAAGTAGAAGCGTGAGATCAATCATACAAACATATGGGGATGGAGGAATAGAATGGAGGCGATGGAACGTTTGGTTTGGTGTGCAATCCTGTCGCTTTCTCGTTTCACACAATGCTCATACCGTAGACAAATTCTTCAGTGAGTAATCTTAAATTAAGATTCTTAATCGGTAGTAATATATTATCATATTAGCAAAATTAACCTAAATCAACCTTTATCAGAGTTGGATGCCGACATTCCGCGTATCAATATAATGTCAATAGACAACAGGACGAGTCAGTATAGACTGGTTTATCAGAGATTGGGAGGGTCTTATATAGTCGTCTTTGTGCTGCAGTCACAAAGGAATCTTCATAGGCAAATGTAACGTCATTATCCATTCTTCATGCCTGTCTCTCTAGTCGCACTAGAGCGGTCGATACTCGTCGCCAGAGCGGTCGATCCACAACAATCAGGTTCACACATTGGTGTGTTTTGGGGATATTAATGCTATCAATTGGTCATCTAATTGTAAGAGGAGCTGGAATAGGAAAGTTGCCAAAAGTGGAAATGGCAAATTTGCCCTCTCGCTTTTGTACACTCTCTCATCTGGCAGGGGGGAAACAGGATAAATGAGAGAGCGTGCAAAAGTGAGAGGGCTTATTTTCCTTTTTTAACTTGTAGCAACTTTCTTATCTCAATCTCGCATATTCCGCCATTGTCAGTATACATTCAATTCTCGTTCAATACGTACAATTACAAACGCCCTGTCGCTTTCTCGTTTCACGCAATCCCCATTTCGCGACAAGACGTGCAGTGATCAATCGGCCTCATGCCCTTTGCAACTTAAAACTAAATAATGTAAGACGATAACGGAAATAACGGTCGCAGATGAAGAATAGAAACACTCCATTGCAAATAACCTGTCGCTTTCTCGTTTCACTCATTCTTTATTGCGCGACAAGTCTGCGCAGTGATAAATTCATTTGAGAAGTTCTGTGACAATAATAATAATAATACGTATCCATGAAAAAACAATGAAACGGGTGATGTTATATTGTTGATTAACCTATCGCTTTCTCGTTTCACACTATCCACATTGCGCGACAAGGCGTGTATCAATTGGTCCTTGATAATTTTCCATTGATTATTAATTGTTACTCATTGCTTATTACAATTACTTATTACTTCTTGATTGTAGATGAAGAAGAGGAAGGCGATGAGGATGATGATGAAGGAATCGATGAGAATGCAGCAGGAAGACATCGAAAGAGAATGGAGAATATGGAGAGGAGAGTGCTCAAGAATGTACGGTTATTGATTGGTTGATAGGAATTTATTGATTAGTTATTGAGAAGAATTTATTGATTAGTTGAGGAATATTTATTGATTGTCCATAAATGTTTCAGGAAGAGAAGAAGCGATGGGAGGCACGTCGAGGCAATCTACTCTGGGATTACTACGAAAATTCGTGGACGTCGACAGCGGTTGGTTTCTTGTCATGATTACTATTGCATTTTTTTGAAAATTTGTAACGTTGCTATTCGAAATAACATTTGAAGCCGTTCCCATGAATCGTAGCAAACTGTTGGTCGATATAATTTTAAGCGATCCGCTCCACTGCACCGTGTGGCGAGATTAGCAGTAATCGAGCATCATGCATTTTCTTTTTTTGTTTGTTTTTATAGTGGGTCGATTTTCGAAATATGGTATGGCGACTTTGAAAATTCGTTATTTTTCGCTTATTTTTGTATCAAGTGGCTGAAAATGAGCCATATATAGTGGGTCGATCATCGCATTACGAGGGTATGGCAGTGTATGATCGATCATCTGTTTCAGTCGTCCGTCGTGATGCTGCAAGTGGCAGCGGAGTTGTCGCGTGCGACCGTCGAACTCGTATGGGTGACAGCCATCGCTATCTCGTCTCAGTTGAGTGCTGGTGACATTGGCAACGACGCCTACACCCTCACTTGTCTGGACTATATGAAACCGTAATTTTTAATTTCGATTTATCGATTTTAAAAATATCTGAGTCGCATAGGTCAAAAAGTATGTTACATCACGCTATCTGAGAAAATCCACATAGGTGCGGTATCGATGAAAAATGAATTTTTCTGTTTTATGTGTCATAATTACAGGCTGCATGAGTGAAGTACACTGGTACTTGGAAATTGCTTCCAATTGAAAATTCGCTTCAGGGGGTGACCACACAACGATTTGGCGCCTTTTCCTAAAAAGTTTATTTGGAATCTAATCGATGCGGGAGTGGGCTCAATCGAATCCTTAGCTAATTCTAAGAAACTATTGTCTAGGTGAGTTTTTTGATCAACGTACAACGAAGGCTGGAATCGGGAATTTTCGAAAATAAATTCACATTTAATTAATTTTCACTATTTCACTATAACAAGCCTACAACTTTTTATTTGCTCAATCGCTTCTAAATATCATAACACATCTTCAGTTTGAAAATCATATTTTTTTAAAAATATGAATAATGCGAACAAATCGTTTTTATAACGAAAATCGTAATTATTGTGTGCACCTACAGTAATCCCTAATCGCTCAATTTGGAAATTTGATAGTTTTAAACATATTTCACCGCTGTTCTTGACATGACTGAGGTATACGACTACTTCGGAGCGCACCTGCACGGTAAAGTGCTGGCCAATATTCTATGATATTTTGGTTTTTCAGCAATAACTTTCTTCGCAGTCAACCGTTTCTCTTTATTTTTTAGTGTGTTTGTATAGATGGTAAAATGGAATAATGATCCAATTTTTATCGATATTGGATCACAAACAACGAAATAGTGATCAATTTACGAAAAATGTCAATTTTCATCAACATCAGCACCTGGGCACGGGCTGCACTCCGAAGACGAGGAGTAGTCGTATACCTTAGTCACGTCAAGAACAGCGGTAAAATATGTTTAAAACTATCAAATTTCCAAATTGACCGATTAGGGATTACTGTAGGTGCACACCATAATTACGATTTTCGTTATAAAAACGATTTGTTCGCATTATTCATATTTTTAAAAAATTATGATTTTCAAACTGAAGATGTGTTATGATATTTAGAAGCGATTGAGCAAATAAAAAGTTGTAGGCTTGTTATAGTGAAATAGTGAAAATTAATTAAATGTGATTTTTTTTTCGAAAATTCCCGATTCCAGCCTTCGTTGTCCGTTGTACAAAAAACTCACCTAGACAATAGTTTCTTAGAATTAGCTCAGGATTCGATTGAGCCCACTCCCGCATCGATTGGATTCCAAATAAACTTTTTAGGAAAAGGCGCCAAATCGTTGTGTGGTCACGACCTAAAGCGAATTTTCAATTGGAAGCAATTTCCAAGTACCAGTGTACTTCACTCATGCAGCCTGTAATTATGACACATAAAACAGAAAAATTCATTTTTCATCGATACCAAAAAATATTCCAGTTATTGAATTCTCTCAGATAGTGCTTTTTACAAAGTACCAACCCTGACCGGATTTTTAGCCAAAATTTCACAAAAATCGAAAAACCTGACAGGATTTTGATTTAAATTTGCCTAAGATTGAAAAACCTGACCGGATTTTGAAAACCGATAACCTAGCTATTCGACCTATGCTGTGTCGTCATACAATTGCACATTTATGAATGGTGGACATAGGTCGAATAGCTACGTAACAGAATTTTCTAAATAGTGTGTAACGATTGGTCTTGTACACATGATCTACCAAGTATTATCACTCCTCAGATACATCACCAAGTTTGCGCCCGCCAAGAATGCCATAGCCAAGGCGGATGATCTACTTCGTATTCGATTCGAACGAGAGCTGCCCCTGCCCCTCTACCAGCACTGGTCCCTGCTCCAGGCTATGAAGGTATTGATTGATTGATTCATTATCGATTGATTATCGATCGATATGAGGTTGGTAGATCAACATTGATCCTGCCATATAATTGAAGTGTGGTCCATGATTTGTACTTTGATCTTTGGTCTTTGTCATTATCGATTGATTAACAGGTAAACGAGTTTTTCTCGTGCAAGACGCGCAACTGGACACAGCGAGGCGAGCACGACATGAAGCATCTACTCGCGAACATCGGGTACGCTAGTTTGTGTAGTTTGACCTTTGATCTCGAAATGTAGTTTGATCTTTGATCTCCAACTGTAGTTTGATCTTTGATCTCTCTTCCAGTCTGACGCTGAATGAGTGCCGACAGAAGTACACGTCCATGACGCTGGAAAGGAGGAAGGAGGTAATAAAATAAATAAATAACAGCGATGAATGCACGAGTGGTTAAAATATTTAAAATATCGTGCATGCCATATATTTTCGGCGTCCTCACCTTTTGTAAATAAAAAACGTATGTAGTGGGATAATCATCGGACTGATTAATTCCAGGTGGTAAGTCTACTCGAGGCAGCGATGGAGACCAAGTTCGCCTCTTTCTTTGTTCATCTCGGCTTCAACGAGAGAGTGTCGGCGTTTGACGTGGCTCGCGCACTCGGATGCTGGTGGGCATATTATCCATATTTCAATCTGAACTATATTACGTGTTTCAATACGATATTCAATGATATCCATGTGTCCAATCCACGTTAATGTCACGCGTTTAAAGAAGGGGACCCACGAGTTTTTTCATGACTAAACTGGCCAGGCAAAACTATAGACATCTCCCATCTCAATCTCATCTCATCTCCCAAAACATCTCCCTGTATCCAAAAACAATTTTCTCTAAAATTATAGTGCACTGGAATACCGTAATCCAAGCTCAAAGCTCGTTATTATCCCAAGAAATCACCAGGGAACGCGCGCAATTTCAAATATGAAAGACGAATGTATTGAAAATTGCAAACGAGAATCGAACCCGCATGGCGCGGTTACAAGCGCCGACTACTAACCACTGAGCTAGACGCTCTATGCGCTCGATCTTTCAATTCTAATAGGGAATAGAATGCCAGTTCCTACCTCCCACGTTAGCCATGACACTAGTGCACCCTAAATCTCCTGGTCCCCCTTCTTTAAGACGGATTCGCAGCGTCCCTTACAAGCATAATGGGAATAGGAATAGTAATGCTACCAGTGATGGTCTATCAATATCCCACACCCTTCAAATGCGTGTGGGTACCTAGATTTTTGATCAAAAACGCGTGTGGGTAACCCGATTTTGAGATAAAATCGTGAAAATTTTAAGAAAATCGTCAATTTATGGTCCAATTTTGCGGGTGGGTACACATGAAAGGCGAATTTTTGCGGGTGGGTCTATCCCATGGGATAACCATAGACCATGTCTGAATGCTACGTTAAATTTGCCTTACGCGCCCGTTCCTTTGAGTAAACGCGTGTTAGATTTACGCGTTTACATTGCGTAGGAGCGTAAGGCAAATATAACTAGGCATGATGCACTTACAAGGGAGCTCTGTGGTCTTGTCTTGGCCATATTAGAAGGCACTATCATGAGTAGATTAAGTTCTCGATGGTGATTACGAATCTCTTTTTAGGGCTGCCTAGACGACCTGAGTTTCCAGAAAATCGATATTGAAATTCCGATGGTCAATTCGAAAATTTCGGGGGATAGTACACAAACATTTCCAACGAGTTGGCGAACTCATTTCTCAACCTCCGAAGCAACGACCTGTGTAGTGTAGTGGATAAGGTGTCCGCGTTAGATTTTGACTGTCACTGGTTCGATCCCTCTTGCAGAACTTTTCTTTTGCTGATTTTCTTTATGTCAAGATGAAACATCAAAAAACATTTTTTTTAAACATCAAGCAAAACATCAAAAACATCGAGATCAAAGATCATTCATTGTGTGTCCAAGATGTAAGAATCGCTTTTCTTTTGATCATTTTATTGTTAAAGAACGCGCACGCACACACACACACAAAGAATGATCTTTGATCTCGATGTTTTTGATGTTTTACTTGATGTTTTTTTATTAAAATGTTTTTGATGTTTCATCTTGACATAAAGAAAATCAGCAAAATAAAAGTTCTGCAAGAGGGATCGAACCAGTGACAGTCAAAATCTAACGCGGACACCTTATCCACTACACTACACAGGTCGTTGCTTCGGAGGTTGATAGATGAGTTCACCAACTCATAATAATATTTATGCGTTTTACAAGAAAACACGGTACAGAAGAGATAAATAAATATAATTATAGAAAAATAAAAAATACATAGGAGATGTTTGTGTACTATCTCCCGAAAATTTTCGAATTGACCATCGGAATTTCAATATCGATTTTCTCGAAACTCAGGTCGTCTAGGCAGCCTTAAAAAGAGATTCGTAACCACCATCGAGAACTTAATCTAGTCATGATAGTGCCTTCTCATATGGCCAAGACAAGACCACAGAGCTCCCTTGTTAGTGCTGCTGATCAATTGGTCCCGAGTCATTCGCGTTTCATAGCATTTTAATCAACATTAATTTTAATCAATTAATTTAATTTCATTCACTGATGACCTTGTGATGCTTCCGAACAGAGATCGTGTTATATAATTAACGAGGCGCTTAAAAGTCTTAAAAAGTGCATTTTCCGTTTTTTGTTCCTAAAGAATTGTTTTGCACAGTACAGTGTCTCAGAGGCGAGTGACCTGGTTCTTTCTGGTTTCGTTTTGTTTATAACGGGCGCTTGTTCGACAGGATATGATGATATTGACAACGCTTTAGGTGCACATTCCTCATCAATATTTGTACTATCTGCACTTTTAAAAGAACAGTGGGACAATGATTTTTTTAAAATTTATTTCTTTATTTTTATTACATATTGTATTATTTAGGCTCGACGGTTGTCCATCCAAGTTGCTCACCGATCGATTCGAAGATTGTCGAGCGTTGCTGAGGTTTCTTTTGTGGCTTTTTGATTTATTCTTCATTTTTCTTGCATTCCCTTTTGGTGCCATATAAATAATACTTAACATTTAATGTTTTGTATTTTAAAATTTAAATTTAAATTAAAAAAATAGATCCTTCCTCACGGCGTCTACGGACATGTCACAGCTGCACAAGATGATCGGAGTGACGAAGGTACGGTGGAGAAATATTGATTGATCATACTCACACTCGTCACACTATATCAATCAATAATCAGAGCTTCTTGTGGTTTCTTTTTGGTTTGTTATATGCAGTAGACCATAGTTGTTGATTGTTTATTGATTGATTAGTTTATTGATTGATTAGTTGTAAATTGTAAATAGTTATAAATAATTATAATAGTAATAGTTGTAAATTGATTGATTGATTGATTTCAGTCTGAGCTGGAAGGTATCTGGACCAATGTGGGCATCGCGATCAATCAAGCAGAGATCATACCCAATGGACACTTTTACCTCTTCTCGCCCCAACGACCGAGGTAGGCAGTGGTGATCTTTTTGATCTTTGATTCTTGAGCTTTACATTTGGACACTTTAAAAAAGTGCAAATAAATGTTTTGCATGCACAGCAATAGTGCGGCTAGGAAATATTAATAATTAAATTAATAATGTGTTAATAATTAAATTAATAATGTGTTTCGGTCGCTACGTTTTATTATCCATTTTTCAGGGAGTCATGTCTCCTGTCCCGTCCTGCTCTCCTCACATTCTCTCATTTCCTAGCCACTGCTTTCTCGGTCAGCAAGAAGGGACGAAATTCACGACCATTGGTCGTTGCTCTGCCATACGAGGAAGAGGGTACGTTAGTTTACGGATTGAGGGTACGGTAGTTTATGGATTGAGGGTACGGTAGTTTATTGATTGATTAGAGTTTGATAGTTTTGCCCATTCAAGTCGATGGTGATTTTGGTTCTGTGAAGATGAAGAGTGGTTTGTGGGAGAAATACATGCTGTCGACTTTTTCTTGACTTATAGATTTATTGATTTTTTTTAAATTTCAGGCTGGCAGCTCGTATTGGGTATCATGCCACTGGCGACGTCCTACGCTGATTCTCATCTCAAATCGTGAGTTTCAATCATAATAGGAATGCGAACTAGTTTAATACTACATAATACATAATAGTATAATACATAATGGTATAATAATAATAGTAACAGTAAAAAAAAAACAATTTGTGCGGATGATGAATTGATCCCGTGGAATTCATGTTTCAAAGCGTATCGAAAGACTGCATTGTCTAGGATTCAATGATGAAGTCGTCTCCCATCCCCACTCAGATTATGTTATCTATGATACCGTACATGTTCTATATATCTAAAATTTCCATATATCGATACCGTATGCAGCATGTGCTACCGTATACCGTATGCAACAAATGTTTCTGTTGCAGATTCATGGGTCGTGCGTTTGAGCGCGCCGCCAAACAGCCTCGAATCAGTGTGCGGAGGGAGTTCTTCGATCCGAATAGTGGGTCCTATATTCATTGATATCGATTTAAATAATACTTTATTAACTTTATTCAAATTTCTTTGATCATTCATTAAATGTGCCAGGCGCATTTGTGTTTCGTGATGCCTTCTTGCATCCTAGAATATAATGCAGAATAGTTCAAAAACAGTTTGTAACTTCAGTGATTCTTCTCAAGAACGAGGACCGACTTCGTTTCTTCGACCAGTTGCAGACACTACTTGAGACTGTCTGAGGGACTACAAACTACAAAGTGCAATTTTCCCCATTTTGAACATGTGATCTTTGATTCTTGATCTTTCTCCCCCGAAACCATATCGTGATTGCTACTTTACTATTACTTTTACATTTTAACAGTTAGTCTCAGAGCCTCTACACTTTGAATACTATTACTAATGTTGTTCTTTTCTTCGAGTATTTAATCTTTGATCTTTGAACCGTATATCTGAAATCATCCTGTCCCTCTACCTCTCCGGTAACCCTGTGAATTCCATGCCTGCATAATATCTCTTAGCTCTTTCTTTTGATTGTATCATGTCAGTCTACGATAGATCTACCGTAACCTTATTTAATTCTAACAAACCAAGATACCATAAGCCTGGATACGGTATGTGTCGAACTAAGCTACAGTAACCCGAAGCCATATTATCTATGTTCAATGTTTGTTTGTGATAAATTGTGTGTGTATTCTCTGTGTTGAATTAAGAAAACGAGAAATTCGACTGATTGACTATAGTTTATAGTTTAATCTCTGATATATTACCGTGATGTTTCTCTCAATTGTTCTTGGACAAGATCGCACGTAAAAAAGAAAACGGTGAGATCGTCGCTTTTTGGCTTCCTGCCAAATTTTGAATGCTGTCTCTGTGATGAAGGGAGAATATCTTATCGAGAAAGATCAAAGATCACATTTTGAAACACGGTGCGGGTGCCGGTGCTCCAGACAGTAAGAGTACCAAATGTAAGAGATATTATTGCTGGAAAGAGGTCGACCAGGAGTTGAGGTACGGTATGTTACAGTATACGGTAGTTTAAGGTATACGGTAGTTTATAGTATACGGTACCATATGGGGAATATCCCTTATTAATTTTTTAAGTAAGCTTGTTAATTGTTTTTTTTTTTAGATTGGGAATACGCTTTTTTCTGCAATAGCGATTTTCTGGGTATACCCTGTGCATTGACGTTTCCCCTGAGGATTTGATCGTTTTCTTGCCGGACGCAACTGTTTAGAGAAATGCTACAATTGACTAATTAAAAAAGAAAAAACACTTGTTTTTTAAAAAATTTAAAAAAAAACTCATTCCATCAACACAATTGAAAATCATATGTGGGCGGTATTGCCGCTAGCGGCAAGACACACCCGATTTTGGCACCCGACCCACCCGATTTTCTCAAAAATTATTCAAAAATGACCCGCGAAGTGAAATTATTATATATTTACATGACCCATTTTTTTGCCTCCGACCCACCCGATTCTACTTTCCAGCGGCAATGGCCGCCCATGTATGGTTATAATACTTTTAAATTAAATTGGTAGAATTAATAGATGTACCAGTTTAATAGATGTTTGCAAGTAATTTGAATGAAAATCTCTCTATTGCTTTTCACACAATTCTACTCGCGCGTTGATTTGACCTATGGATAATATTTGTTATTTCCCGGATGTCTTGGCTAGTTCACCCACTGGATAATGTGGCCTATACCGTGGTTAATTTTACAGGGGACATTCCACAAAATTTCAGAATACCCTAATTTTACTTGGGGCAATAGGTCTACTGTCAACAATCCATTAACATATTATCAAAATGAATAAATCTTCATCAGGTTCACACATTGGTGTGCTGGGATGAGGATGTTAACCATTGGTCATGTGACATATTAAGACACCGGCTCAGTAAGATTCGAGGGTTGAGCCAGTGACCCCGGACATCGACCTCACCGATTTGGCTCAAAATTTTTTTGTGGATACCCCCATGGGCCCCCATCACAAAATGGGTATTCATTTGAGCTGGTTCCTTGAAACACAGATGTGGCGGGTTTTCGAAATTTGAAAACTCGATTTTCACCGAAAAAAAATGGAGCGACCTAGGACCAATGTTAGTGTCGATTAATTATTAGTATAAATAGACAACAAAAACTGGCTATACGACGGTCCGGAGATCCGATCGCAAACTGATTTTTTTACCTCCTTAAAACATTCTAAAATTAATTAAAATTTTAAAACAAAAAAGTGCAGTCCAATTTTTGTCTCATCTTATAGAGCAAAAAATTCCGCGTCGAATGAGTGAAAAAATTAAAAAATCGAAAGATACCTATTTTGAGAAAAATGGACCTGAAGATGACCCGAAAATATTTTTGTTTTCGAAACCCCTCATGTATGTACTCATATTGAAGAGCTCGTCGAGTAGAACAACTTTCATGTTGAACGTTTTGTCTGAAACTCATGTACAAGAGAATTACATGAATTAAGATTTACTGGATCCTAATCGTTTAGATTGCTTGTATCTTGAGAACAAACGACTTTCATAGAATACGACCAACATGGGAAATGATGTACTCGACGAGTTCTTTAAAATGAGTATAAACATGGCAAGGTTTCGACAACTTTTTTTTTTCATGACCACTTTAGAGACCATGAATAGGGGCCGACAATTTTTTTTCGTGAAACAACAAATTAAGTATGGATTTTTGAGTTCTACAATATAGGCGTAATAAATTTGTGCACAAAAAATATTTTACTTTCGTTTAACTCAAAATTGGGTGAACAACCGTGTGAATAAATAAAACTCATGTAATTCTCTTGTACACGAGTTTCAGACAAAACGTTCAACATGAAAGTTGTTCTACTCGACGAGCTCTTCAATATGAGTACAAACATGAGGGGTTTTGAAAACAAAAATATTTTCGGGTCATCTTCAGGTCCATTTTTCTCAAAATAGGTATCTTTCGATTTTTCAATTTTTTCGCTCATTCGACGCGGAATTTTTTTCTCTATAAGATGCGGCAAAATTTGGACTGCACTTTTTTGCTTAAAAAAATTTTATTTTCGTTTTACTCAAAATTAGCAGGAAAACGTGTGAAACTCTCTTGTACATCAGTTTCAGACATGACGTTCAACATGAAAGTTGTTCTACTCGACGAGTTCTTCAATATGAGTACAAACATGAGGGGTTTCGAAAACAAAAATATTTTCCGGTCATCTTCAGGTCCATTTTTCTCAAAATAGGTATCTTTCGATTTTTCAATTTTTTCGCTCATTCGACGCGGAATTTTTTGCTCTATAAGATGAGATAAAAATTGGACTGCACTTTTTTGTTTTAAAATTTTAATTAATTTTAGAATGTTTTAAGGAGGTAAAAAAATCAGTTTGCGATCGGATCTCCGGACCGTCGTATAGCCAGTTTTTGTTGTCTATTTATACTTATAATTAATCGACACTAACATTGGTCCTAGGTCGCTCCATTTTTTTTCGGTGAAAATCGAGTTTTCAAATTTCGAAAACCCGCCACATCTGTGTTTCAAGGAACCAGCCCAAATGAATACCCATTTTGTGATGGGGGCCCATGGGGGTATCCATAAAAAAATTTTGGGCCAAATCGGTGAGGTCGATGTCCGGCACTTCCTGGAATCTCACTGAGCCGGTGTCTTAAACTATTCTCTTATTGCAGTACTCATTCCATTCTCATTCAATGTACACAATTACGAGTTACCTGTCGCTTTCTCGTTTCACGCAATCCTCATTGGGCAACAAGTCACGCGGTGATCAGTTTGTCCTTGAAAGATCGGCGTGCATGCACATTAAAGTAGAACTAAATAATGCAAAATTGACTGAACAAATATTGAATTTGCAAATCATGCACCGTCAAACCGTCAAAACAATACCGTCAAAACGAAAAAAGTGAAACATTTGTCAAATAATTTGACAAAATTTGACAAAAGTTCACAAGATTCACATTTTTAGCATTTTTCACTATCTTGATTATGTATTATTCAAGGTTTTTTATTGTGGATGTGTTTTCCCTAATTCAGTTATGCATGAAAAAGGTTAAAAAAATAATCGGGAGTGCTGCGGAGCGAATTGGTATACTGTTGCATATTATAGAATCTCACTGTAAAACTGCTGCCATTGCGCTTTTTTGTCTAATCATAGATCTATGTAACATTACATGACTTCCTATAGCGAATTTGCACTGTTTATATCTTGGCATTTATCAGGCTGCAAAAGTGGTATACTGTAGAAAATTCTACCGTATACCAGTTTCACGAAAGAACGTTCACTGTAATTTATTTAATTTTTTCAATTAGGCAAGCCCAGTGATGCTCAAATACCCTATTATCAAGTAAAAAACTAGCAACCGCACTTAGATATCTTTTTTTTTAATCTTGTGAACTTTTGCCAATTTTTGTCAAATTATTTGACAAATGTTTCACTTTTTTAGTTTTGACGGTACTCAATTTTACTGTTTTGAGGTACACTGTTTCGGCCACAAGTTCTAAACAGTGAACCACTACTCAGTGGAGTATGTCATCTTCAGTCGAATCCCAGTTTAGTTAAATAAAAGTTTATTGTGATAATTGGCTAGCATGCAGCATCTCATTTATATGAAATGTAAAATGATAACGCATATACTTCCGAATATCAGCCGCCCCGCCCCCTTGCACTTTAAGCTCCGCCCCCTCGCAGTCTCTCTCTCTCTCTCTCTCTCTCTCTCTCTCTGCGCACCCTCTCTCCTTTCAACACTCTCTCGTCTCGCCGGGTTGTCAGGAAGGGAGTGTGTGATCATAATGATGAAATGATATGCGACAGCTCAGAAACACGATAAATAAACTTCATAACAATAGTTAATGATACACGAATAACCGTCATGAGTTATCTTGTGATCTTCTCCGATTCCAACTGTGCCTCTCATCCATCAAAGATCACTCGTCTCTCTTTTCCCCTGGTATTTCAACATAAAATACGTCGCTAATTTAAAATTTAAATTAGGTCTACTTCAAGTGAAAGAGCACATGACGAAATGCATTACAGTGTATACAAAACGTTAGGTAGACTTACGTCTAGCTTGAAATAGACTAACAAGTCCCCCTTAGAATTAATGATTGTATTATACAATTCTGTATTATGTAATATTAAACTAGTACTAATACTGTTTCGCATTCCTATTATGATTGCCACTCACGATTTGAGTTGAGAATCAGCGTAGGATGTCGCCAGAGGCATGATACCCAGCACGAGCTGCCAGCCTGAATAAATAAATCAATAATAATAATAAATAATAATAATAATATTCATACATTTTCGGTACCCTCGTCGTTAATTTGATATAGTGGGTCGATTTGTTTGGTCAATCAGTCAAACAAAACTCTATTTACAACACTAATCTACAATACTAGTACTAATCTGTTTGCCCCACAAACCACTCTTCACCTTCACAAAACCAAAATCGCAGCCTTCGACTTGAATGGGAAACTATCAATCTCTAATCAATTAATAAACTACCGTACCCTCTTCCTCGTATGGCAGAGCAACGACCAATGGTCGTGCATTTCGTCCGTTCTTGCTGACCGAGAAAGCAGTGGCTAGGAAGTGAGAGAAGGCGAGGAGAGCAGGACGGGACAGTAGACACACAGCGATCTGATCGATTTATTAGCGAAATTTTTTTTTCTCATATCTCGGGAAATCTGCTAAATTTCAGAAATTGGAGCTACAATTCCTTAGATCTATTGAATATCTAGCTATGGTCAAAGCACCATCTTCAGAAAAGTTGTCATTCATGAGTTACAAGATGGGCGACGTTTCCTAATTGCTCAATCAGATCGCCGTGAGACATGACTCCTTGAAAAATGGATAATTTATGGATTCTTCGATTCTTAGAAAATGGATTCTTATAAGACGTACCGGCCGAAACACCATGACGCACATCATTAATTTAATTACTTTATGAATATTTTCTAGCCGTACTATTATTGTGCAGGCAAAACATATATTTGTACATTGTAAATTATTATTAACGTGTCAATGAAATAATCTATGAAAAAAATTATCAATAAATCTATTTTATTTTAATTTTAAATTTCACAATGAATCTTTACTGTTGAAAAGTTGGTCATAAATATAGTTTACGCGGGGGGGGGGGGGTCCAAATGTAAAGTTCAAGAATCAAAATTCAAAAAAAATCAAAGACCAAAGAAGGCGAGAAGAGGTAAAAGTGTCCATTGGGTATGATCTCTGCTTGATTGATCGCGATGCCCACATTGGTCCAGATTCCTTCCAGCTCAGACTGAAATCAATCAATAAACTATTTACAACTAATCAATCAATAAAATATTTATAACTAATCAATCAATACATTATCCACATACATCTAATCAATAAACACCTGACCTACTCTGCATATACCGAGAGAATTATACAGCAAACCACAGAAACACTGATTATTGATTGATACAGTATAACGAGTGTGAATATGATCAATCAATATTTCTCGCTCGACGGTTGTCCATCCAAGTTGCTCGCGGATCGATTTGAAGACTGTCGAGCGTTGCTGAGGTTTATTTTGTGCTTTTTGATTTATCCTTCATTTTTCTTGCATTGCCTTTGGCCTCGGCTATTTAAAAATAATATTTAAAATATAAATAATATTTAACAACATCATATTTAAAAATCTATTAAAATTTAAATTAAAAAAATTAGATCCTTCCTCACGGCGTCGACGGACATGTCACAACTGCACAAGATGATCGGAGTGACGAAGGTACGGTAATTGGAAGGAAGGGGAGTGGACGAGAGAGTGTCTCTCTGCTCTCTAGCACAGTAACACTCTCTCGCCTCTTGCCTCCACTTCAATGGCAAAATGATTACATTAAAAGTTGATTTTCTCGAATTTCGCGGGAGCAAATTGGCTGAAATGTTTTCCATGAGATCCTTAAGCCATTCTGGTCCGATCTATGCATCTCGCAAAATACACTTTTACCTTTGAGAGAAATTCTATTTTTGAAAATTTCTGAAACTATTTCATGAAAAATGAATTAGACAGACGTGATCACCATCAAAATCTGTCTCAGGTGGCATAGTTTGCAAATTTTGACACCATCGGATGACGAGAAAAGACTAAAAACGCGATTTCAACCCGACGTCGTCTGGCCTCAACGGTGGTTCTATGTGTAAAATGAACATCACCATCGTCATTAGCACCCTTGAGAACCCCCATACACAAAATTTGATTTTTTGACTGTGCCGGCACTTAGTCGAGTCTTACGCAAACGGCCTCATATAGTGGGATAATCATCGGACTGATTAATTACAGGTGGTTAGTCTACTTGAAGCAGCGATGGAGACCAAGTTCGCCTCTTTCTTTGTTCATCTCGGCTTCAACGAGAGAGTATCGGCCTTTGACGTGGCTCGCGCACTCGGATGCTGGTGAGGATGACCATATTTCAATCTGAACGATATCACGCGTTTAAACGATATTCAACGATATACATGCGTTCAATCTGACGTTAATGTCACGCGTTTAACGTTTAACGTTTGTTAGGCACTTAACACCGTCCCGTACAACCATAATAGGAATAGTGATGGTAATGCGACGTTAAAGTTGCCTTACGCGCCTGCTTAAAAATGCGTTATAGTGACGGTGCAAGACAAATGCTCAGGTAGAAAAGTACGCTACAAACTACGAAGCCTGACCGAAGTTCGAAAATGTGTAACATAGCTATTCGACCTATGGGCAAATGTACGCATAATACAATTAGTTCTATTGATGAATTTTTCCCGTGTCATTCACGTTTCATAACATTTTAATCAACATTAATTTGAATCAATTACAATGATGATCTAGTGATGTTTCCGAACAGTGTGTATGTCAATTAATTTTTTAAAATGCTTTTTCCCGCTTTCCCGTAAAAAGTGTGCACGGGTTGCCCATTTTTTTGCGTAATTCTGTTTGGTGTTGAGTGTCTCAGACCGACCTGGTTCTTTCCGGTTTCGTTCCATTTATAACGAGCGCTTTGTTTGAAAGGACACGATTCATTTGACAACGAATTGGGAGCAGGGGTGTGCGAGAAAAAAATTTCGAGAAAAATTTCTCGAATAAGATTTCTCGATTTATTTTTTCGATAAATCCGAGAAATTCGAGAAAATCGACAAAAATTTTTCAAATTTAATAAAATTCGCTTTCATAACTTTTTATCTCATTTCCAACAATAATAACATTTATAGATGATATCATTGCCCAAAACAAAAAGAATAACACTGAATACATGAAACCTGAATATTTTTGATGTGACAACCCACCAAGGAGATATATTAACGCTAAGAAATATAATAGAATTGAAGTTATATTTGGCGATTTGCAAACAATAAGACAATGTCATGACGTAGTAAGAACAATTTGACTCTAAAAGAGAATTTATTAAGCACATATTTCACTGTTAATAGAAATTTAAATCTATTTTAAATTTTTTTCTCGAATAAAAATCGAGAAATTTCTCGACGAGAAATTTTCTCGAAAAAAGTCGAGAAATCAAGAAATTCGAGAAATCGAGAAACGAGAAATGCACGCCCCTGATTGGGAGCAGGGCTGGGCGTAAAATGAAAATTTGACGGATTCGTCAAAACGTCAATTTGACGGTTAGAAAATCCGTCAAATACCGTCAAATCCGTCAAATTCGTCAAAATATTGTAATTGCCTCTTGCTCAATTCAAAATCATCTTTTACCAATGGTTTTCAACTGAAAGCAACATAATAGCACAACGACATAAGATAAACATCGATTCGTAGTTAATTATTCAAAATCATAAATTTGGATGTTCTTATTACATGACGAAAAGCGATTGTGTTCATTACTGAACACATTTACAGTACTTCATTTATCGTGAAAAATAAAGGGATGGTAGTTGAAAATATATAATTTAAAAATTACATACTTTTATTGATTATGCTCGCCCATTTCAGCTTTTATTGTCGCTTTATTTTTTGACGGATTTGACGGATAAAATTTGACGGTTTTCGTCAAAAAATAATTTGACGGATGGATGCCGTCAATCCGTCAAATCCGTCAAATCCCAGCCCTGATTGGGAGCACATTCCTAATCATTATTTGTACAAGCTTGATGTTCAAAAGAACAGTGGAACTAATGTGCAAAGATTTTTAAAATTTATTTATTTATTTCATTACATTTTATTATATTCTTTAGGCTCGACGGTTGTCCATCAAAGTTGCTCACCGATCGATTCGAAGACTGTCGAGCGTTGCTGAGGTTTCTTTTGTGGTTTTTTATTGATTCTTCATTTTTCTTGCATTGGCTTTGGTGTCCTCGGCTATTTAAAAATATTTTTTAAATATTCAAAATATAAATAATATTAAACATTTATAGTTTTATATTTAAAAATCTATTAAAATTAAAAGTTAAATTTAAATTTTTAAAAATATTGGATCATTCCTCACGGCCTCGACTGACATGTCACAACTGCACAAGATGATCGGAGTAACGAAGGTACGGTGGAGAAGTATTGATTGATCATATTCACACTCGTCATACTGTACCTATCAATCGATAATCAGTGTTTCTGAGGCTTTTTTATGGTATCTCTCGGTGTGTGCAGTGTAGGTCATAGTTGTTGATAGTTTATTGGCTTAAGATACTGTATTTATTGATTAGTTGTAAATAGTTTATTGATTGATTGATTGATTTCAGTCTGAGCTGGAAGGAATCTGGACCAATGTGGGCATCGCGATCAATCAAGCAGAGATCATACCCAATGGACACTTTTACCTCTTCTCGCCCCTAACGACCGAGGTAGACATTTGTGATCTTTGATCTTTGACTTTTGGTCTTTCTTCTTGATCTTTGCATTTGGACACCCTGAACTAGATCCATAGCCAACTATCATAGTTTCATAGATGTTTTTAGATGTTTCATTGACAACTATTGATTATCTCTGATTGTTCAGTTAATGATAATTTAAAAAAAAAGTACAAATAGATGTTTTGCACATAAATATTACGGCGAGAATATGTTTAAATATATATTAAATTAATAATGTGCTTGATGGTGTTTTGGCCGCTATGCTTAATTGTCCATTTGTCAGGGAGTCATGTCTACTGTCCCGTCCTGCTCTCCTCGCCTTCTCTCACTTCCTAGCCACTGTTTTCTCGGTCAGCAAGAAGGGGCGAAATGCACGTTGCTCTGCCATACGAGGAAGAGGGTACGATAGTTTATTGATTGAGGGTACGGTAGTTTATTGATTGATTAGAGATTGATAGTTGTCCCATTCAAGTCGATGGTGATTTTGGTTCTGTGAAGGTGGTTTGTGAAAACACATGTTGTGGACTTTTGGCTGGTTGAATGATTTATTGATTTTTAAAAGTTTCAGGCTGGCAGCTCGTGTTGGGTATCATGCCACTGGCGACGTCCTACGCTGATTCTCATCTCAAATCGTGAGTTGTAATTAGAGGTGGTGAGTCGAACACCGGAACGGGAGAGAAATGAGTCTAGTTTCGGCAAATGCCAATTACCCTAGCGAAACCGGGGCGAAACGACTCTCGTTTCGGCATAACCTAGCTATTCGACCTATGATAGTAATAGTAACAGCAAAAAAACAATGAGTGCTGTTGATGAATTGATCCCGTGGAATTCTTGTTTCACAGCGTATCGAAAGACTGCATTGTACAAGATTCAACGATACCTAGTCGACTGCTAGATCATGCTATCTATAACACTGTACATGTTCTATATAACTATAATTTCCATATATCTATACCGTAGGCAGCATAGGCTACCGTATGCAACAAATGTTTCTTTTGCAGATTCATGGGTCGTGCGTTTGAGCGCGCCGCCAAGCTACCTGGAATCAGTGTGCGGAGGGAGTTCTTCGATCCGAATAGTGGGTGCTATATTGATATCGATTTTTAAATTAAATAATTTATTAACTTTATTCAAATCACTTTGATCATTCATTAAATGTGCCAGGCGCATGTGTGTTTCGCACTGCCTTTTTCATGCAGAATAGTTTTAAAAAACAGTTTGTAACTTCAGTGATCCTTCTCAAGAACGAGAACCGCCTTCGTTTCTTCGACCAGTTGCAGACTCTAATTGAGACTGTCTGAGGGACTACAAACTACAATGTGCAATTTTCCCATTTCGAATATGTGATCTTTGATTCTTGATCTTTCTACCCCGAAACCATATCGTGATTCAACTTTACTATTACTTTTTCATTTTAACACTTTATTAATCTCCACTCTGAGAGCCAGCACACATAACCAATGTTGTTCTTTTCCTCGAGTATTTGATCTTTGAACTTTAAACCGTATATCTGAAATCATCCTGTCCCTCTCTACCTCTCCGGTAACCCTGTGAATTTCGCCTGCATAATATCTCCTAGCTCTTTCTTTCGATTGTATCATGTCAGTCTACGATAGATCTACCGTAACCTTATTTAATTCTAACTAACCAAGCTACCATAAGCCTGGTTAGGGTATATGTCGAACTAAGCTACAGTAACCCGAAGCCATATGCATTTTTGACTATGTTCTACCTTTGCTTGTGATAAATTATGTGTGTATTCTTTGTGTTGAATCAATAAAACGAGAAATTCGATTGAGTAATTATAGTTTGTAGTTTGATCTTTGATCTATGAGCGTTTTGAAGTGACTCTCAACTGTTCATGGACAAGATCGCACGCAAACTATCCAACTGATCGATAATTTACTGACATAGCTCAAGTTGATTTGGCATATAGATTATAATCGTTGTAATAGATGCACACGTTTACGTTTACATACATATACTTCGAATTAATTTTTTTAAAATTTTTAAAAATATTTTTATAATGTTTTTTTTTATTATAATTCTTCTCGCGCGTTGATTTGGTCTATAGATAGTCGTTATTCGATATCTGTTATTTCCCGGATGTCTTGGCTAGTTCACGCACTGGATAATATTACCTATACCATGGTTAATTTTACAGGAGAAATTCCACAAAATTCGAAAAGCCCTATTCTTACAGGGGGGACCCCCCATGTCGGCGCCCATGTGGGGTACAAACCTGCCGCTTTCTTGTTTCACATAATGCCCATAGCGTGGACAATTCCTTCAATGATCAATGCGAGTCGGAGAAGCGTTCTAGTAGCAGCATGTTATCAAAATAATTTGTTCAAATCAATCTTTATCAGGCGTACACATTGGTGTACTGAGATGAGGGATGAGGGATGAGAAGGTTAACCATTGGTAATATGACGTATACCACCATTCTCTTTATGCAGTACACATTCCATTCTCTGCAATTTTAGGGGGGGGGGGGGGGCAATAATTTGGTCGAACATTTTTGGATGCCTAAAATGTGGCTACCAGAGAAGCCCCACTTTTAAAGTTGAGTCAATAATTTGGTGGTCTAAAATTTTAGACAAAGTTTGGCTAAAGTTTAGCTAAAATTGTAGCCAAAGTTTGGCTAAAATTTTGGACTAAAATAATAGACCCACTTCTAACCAAATTATTGGCTCAACCGCCAAATTATTGACTCAACTTTAAAAGTGGGGCTTGTCTGGTAGCCAAATTTTAGGGTCAACTTTTACGATCCACCAAATTATTGGCCCCACTTCGACCAAATTATTGGCACCCCTAAAATTGCAGAGTTATCATTCAATCTACACAATTACGAGTTACCTGTCGCTTTCTCGTTTCATGCAATCCTCATTGTGCGACATTTTACGCGGTGATCAATACACTCACAGAAATTTCCCTTATATTTAAAAGGCGTTCTCGCTAAGACGGCAAGCAAAGTGGCACAGTTGGTGAAAATCGTTTCTATGCGCTCAAACTTCACAGATGGAGTGCCTAGTGGTGGGATACACTTCAGCCAAAAAATTGGACTCCGAATGTGATCTTTGATCTTTGATCTCGCGAAAAATAACGTTAAGATTTTCCTATTTTGTTATATACCATTCGAAAGAGAGCAAAAAGTTATGCTAGAATATAAATTTTCAGAGTTCTAGGTCTAGTATAGCTCCCGTAATGTGCGAAAAACTAATTTTTTTGGACGTTTTCAATCTTAAAAAAAATAAATCAGCACTTTACAATAATCTCCGGGGAATTCCACTGACGCTATCTTGTAGCAAATTTCATGTAGAAATTAATAAAAATTAATTGAGAAAAATCGATTTTGTCGGAATATCACTTTTAAGCCAGCGCTATCGCCCGATCGAGCTCATTTTCCTAGGGTGGGTTCGAACCCCACCCCAGGACAATGTTTTTTGCTGATTTTTCGCTGGCTTTCCAATGCTGCCCAAGGCTTTTGCCAATGTGTATGACCTTTAGAAAGTTTTTTTGTTTTTTTTTTGTTTGTGTGTCCGTCACACGCCCTTTCTCCTTTAGGATTCCTTTAGTATTGTTTAGAAACACTACATCGGGCATGCAAATGTACGACTCTGTCGTATGACAGTTACCTGGTTGATACTGCCAGCGGTGATATGCTCAGATAAAAGATTAAGCCATGCATGCCTGCGAACAAGCCTCATTTGGGGGCAAACCATTAGTACGGTTCCAGATTCGGACAAGCTCAACAAATCGATGTTCACGATTGAAAGAGGGTAAGAGAGAGAAAAATGAGAAGGACTGTGATTGGTTATAGGAGAAAGAAACGATGGGAGCTCTATAGGGGAGAAGGAGGGGCCATCTAACAACGACAAGCATACAAATTCTGTAACCTTTCGATCCTCAGTTTTCTACAATTCGGCACGGTGATGTTTTGCACCAGAAGAAGGTGGAACTTATCTCTCTCTCTCTTATCTCTATTGTTACATTCGAATGTATTAAGTGATCTCATTTCTGTGTAAAGTTTTGTATATTTGCTCTTCCTTTAGCACCTATCCATTCCACCTTGTTGCTTATCTCCATTCTGATCTTTGGTCTTGGTCATCTCAACTATCTACAATAACCGAATCCTCACGGTTCCATGCAGCCTCATCCACTGTTCATTCCATGCAGCTTCGTCCACTGCTCCTTGCTCACGCTCCATGTGCAACCAAGATAATCTACGAGTGGGACCACTGATCAAGTATGGAGATCCTTTTCACCCCCCCCCCCCCCCCCCCCATTCCCCAACCCCGCCCCGAGTCACCTTTCATTTATTTCTTTCTTCTAGATAGCGAAGTCAATATCATCACCTATTTATTTTTGTTCATATAATTTTCATGTGTCGTTGCATGCGTGTGCATGTAGATAAAATATATCTCCGACCCCTCCTTCTCCCCCTATAGAGCTCCCACCGTTTCTTTCTCCTATAACCAATCACAGTCCTACTCATTTTTTCTCTCTCTTACCCTCTTTCAATCGTGAACATCGATTTGTTGAGCTTGTCCGAATCTGGAACCGTACTAATGGTTTGCCCCCAAATGAGGCTTGTTCGCAGGCATGCATGGCTTAATCTTTTATCTGAGCATATCACCGCTGGCAGGATCAACCAGGTAACTGTCATACGACAGAGTCGTACATTTGCATGCCCGATGTAGTGTTTCTAAACAATACTAAAGGAATCCTAAAGGAGAAAGAGCGTGTGACGGACACACAAACAAAAAAAAAACAAACAAACAGACGTGCCCTATCATTTTATAGAATAAAGTAACTCTCTCGAGCTATTCAGCGATCGTGACTTTATAGTAGAGTCAAGAACTCATCATTTGCATACTTTATCAGCTAAATATGTAAAGAAAACCACTTTCTTAAGGTCATACACATTGGCAAAAGCCTTGGGCAGCATTGGAAAGCCAGCGAAAAATCAGCAAAAAACATTGTTCTGGGGTGGGGTTCGAACCCACCCTAGGAAAATGAGCTCGATCGGGCGATAGCTTAAAAGTGATATTCCGACAAAATCGATTTTACTCAATTAATTTTTATTAAATTCTACATGAAATTTGCTACAAGATAGCGTCAGTGGAATTCCCCGGAGATTATTGTAAAGTGCTGATTTATTTTTTTAAAGATTGAAAACGTCCAAAAAAATTGGTTTTTCGCACATTACGGGAGCTATGCTAAACCTAGAACTATGAAAATTTATATTCTAGCATAACTTTTTGCTCTCTTTCGAATGGTATATAACAAAATAGGAAAATCTTAACGTTATTTTTCGCGAGATCAAAGATCAAAGATCACATTTGGAGTCCAATTTTTTGGCTGAAGTGTATCCCACCCCTAGGCACTCCATCTGTGAAGTTTGAGCGCATAGAAACGATTTTCACCAACTGTGCCATCTTCCATCCCGTTCACTGCATTCTTACCGAGAACGCCTTTTAAGGGAATAATTCCCTGGCTAAGGTACCCCAAGAGAATTATTCCCAGTTATATAAGGGAATTATTTCCCTTACCCGTAAGGGAATAATTGCCTTACATTTAAGGGATTTGAAATAGATTTAAACAATAAGAAAAATGGGCAAAGTTGATTTACACTGGGTAGGAATCGAACCTACGAGGTTCGGATCACTACACAACACTCTTGGCACTAACTAGGGAATGGTATCTGTGCCAGATGAAACTACGGGAAGTGACCTACATAGCGATAATCAGCATGGTCGACTTAGTAAGAATCAATTTTCAAAGTCTGCTATTTATCGATTTTTTAAGCTAAACCCGTCACATATCCGCCGCACGTAAGACATCCAAAAATTGATTTTTTTGTTCTTTTCACTTTTTGCACACGAATTCGATTCTCCCGACAACATTTAATGTATGTACGGTAATTTAAGCAATGAAATTGCTGTTTTAATGGAAATTAAGTCCAAAAAAATTTTTTTGGCAGTCATTCGTGCGGTGGATATGTGACGGGTTTAGCTTAAAAAATCGATAAATAGCAGACTTTGAAAATTGATTCTTACTAAGTCGGCCATGCTGATTGTCGCTATGTATGTCACTTCCCGTAGTTTCATCTGGCATAGATACCATTCCCTAGTAAGCCATGTGAACATGTTTGGACTCTCGTAGAACGTGATGATATCTCTAATCAGACGCGCTCGTACATATGCAGGTTGAAATTGGAAATCCCTTATATGTAAGGGAATTTTTTAAGGGAATAATTCCCTGGTAAAAAATGCCTTACATACAAGTTATTCTCAGCAGATCAGGGAATTATTCCCTAAGGGAAATGCAGTTCTAAAACTTCCCTAAGGGAATTTTCTGTGAGTGTAGGTTACTGAAAAATCGGTCGCATGCACATTAAAGTAAAACTAAATAAAGTAACATTGAATGAACAAATAATGAATTTACATGCTAATGTACTAAATGCTATTTTGAGGAACACAGTTTCCGCCGTAAGTTCTATACAGTGAACCACTACTCAATGGGGTTTGCCAGCTTCAGTAGAACCCCAATTATGTTGGATACCGAAAAAGTTTATTGTGATATTTGGTTAGTATGCAACATCTCATTTATATCAAATGCAAAATGATAGCGCAAATATGCGGAATAGGAACACGCAATTACAAATAACCTGTCGCTTTCGTTTTTTTGTTTCACGCAATACTCATTGCGCCACAAGGCAAGAAGTGATAAATTTATCTGTGAAGGGATAATTATACATAAATTTATTTTTAAGTGCCAATGTAGTTTTGCATGCAGATTAGAGTTAAAACTAAATAATGTAAAATGACAACGCAAATATTGATTGCAGATGAAAAGTAGCAACGCACCATTACAAATAACCTGCCGCTTTCTCGTTTCACATAATAATCATTATGTGATAAGTCACACAGTGATCAGTAGAGGTGGTGAGTCGAAAACCGGAATGCCTCACGAAACGGGTGAGAAATGAGTCTAGTTTCGGCAAATGCCAATTAGCCTATCGAAACCGGGGCGAAACGACCTCTCATTGAATCTCGTTTCGGCTTCATGCTAATTCACCTAGTGAGAGAGTCTGTTCCGGCTCGTTCCGGTTCGTTCCGCTTGCGATTGGAACCACTGGTGCTATCGCTTTTACAACAACAAAAATTGAAAATAAGCTCAAATTTTTTGGTTGTCAATAGAGATAGGTCAAAGACTATTACCTCGAAATAAAAATAATGGTAAGATATATCTCAGCTGCGAAAATGGAGATATACCTTTTCAGCATTCTCTGTTGTTTGATATTTCATAATATATTAATTTTAAAAATATTTATATTATTTCAAAAAATATTTTATGTAATTTTTCCAATTTTCTAAATCAAGCTGAATCTAAATCAATCAAACTGATCTTTTCAGTCAATGAACAGAATTTATCAAGGAATACAACCCTGTTATGTTGGCCATATTACATTAGTTCATTATTGCGTAGTGATATCGAATTACACATTTTTGAAAAATTTTATTTCTTTAGTCAAAAGTCCTTTTCTTCTGAAACATTGTGAAAGGTGTAGAACCCCACTAGGGCTGCACAGTCACACAATCCGGAATTGCTCCGATTCCGATTTCAAGCTCAGCTTCTAGATGTGCTAACGACCCGTTCTAAGTGCTAACATGATGCTAGTGGCGAGTAATGTTTATCCCCAGATTACGGTAATCATAGCTCGTCATTTGCCCTCGGGGCATAAAATATTTTTTGTTGGGTGTGCTCATTTTGAGACCCTACCGTTCAGAGGGCAGGTCTTCTAAAATTATGGTTCCTGCGCAACCAGCTTTGCAATGTATCATATATTTATTTCCCTTATTTTGGTTTGGTTCCGATTCCTTTCAGACCCGTAGCAAAGAGGTCTACTCTGTTTCAGCGAGTAAAAATAAAAATCCAAAGTTCAAAGATCGAAGTTCAGCAATAGTGTAAAAAATTTTGTGAACATCTCCAACATGCATAGGTGCTTTGCAAATTAGAAATTTCATCAATAGAGGCCCAGGGGTGAGAGCAGTGAGAGAGAAAGCACACGAGCGCGCACCGAGTAGACCTCAACATAACTTTTGCTACGGGTCTGAAAGGAATCGGAACTAAACCAAAATAAGGGAAATAAATATATCATACATTGCAAAGCTGCTTGCGCAGGAACCATAATTTTAGAAGGCCTGTCCTCTGAACGGTAGGGACTCAAAATCGGTGCTCCCAACAAAAATGATTTTATGCCCTGAGGGCAAATGACGACCTATGACTACCGTAATCTTTGGGATAAACACTAGCATCATGTTAGCACCTAGAACGGGTCATTAGCACATCTAGAAGCTGAGTTATAAAGTTTGGGGGTCAACGTTGCAACCTTGCTGCAGCTAGAAATTGGAGTCGGAGCCATTCCGGATTGTTTGACTGTGCAGCACTGGCAGGGTTCTCCACTCTCAAAATGTTTCATAAGAACACGACTTTTGACTAAAGAAATAAAATTTTTCAAAAAGGTGTAATTAGAATGCGCTTTCACTACGCAATAATGAACTTATTTAATATCACCAACACATCATGGTTGCATTCCTTAATAAATTCTGTACATTGGCTCAGAAGATCTGCTTGATTGCTTTCCTGGATCAAAAGTTATAAAAAAATGTTAAATTATCCGGAGACTTGTTGCCTACACTGTATATTGATTTCTTGTGCAGCATATAGTATACTATTTGTTAGAAGTTTTTTAACCTCCGAAACGATAGAAAAAAAAGTGAAGATGGGCAGTACGGTTGAAAAGCACACAAACTATATATTGTGATCGATTTGGTTGTTTTCCCCGCAAAAAAAAAACGCCCTCAATATCACATTTGAACGAGCCGGAACGGAAGCGGAATAGGCGAGAATCACTCTCTAGCCGGCTGGAGGTGATTAGCATATCTCGAGTTTCGGCTGGGGGATGATAATCAAATTATCTCAACCGAAATTCCGCTATCCGTTTCGTTTCGTCACCTCTAGTTTGAACCATATGTGGGCGCGATTGTCGCTAGCGACCAGACCGACCCTTTTTTAATTTGTTGACGCAATGGTTGTCTATGTATGGTTTGAACTACCAGTCCTCGCTAATCCTCGTGACCTTGGCCATACTCTTCACGCCATGTCTTAGGCAATTGTCAATCCATGACGCAATCGGATATATCTATTCTAATATTGACACTATACAGTGACTGTCAAGAACGCAACAGTTTGCTTGTTCAAATATTGATTGATATTTGATATTTAGATAATTAGAACGAATATGATCTTTTGCAACTGACTTTGCGCAATAGTGTAATACACGACTTATGACATTAATAGCTGCAATAATAGTAACAACAACAATAGTAATAACGATAATAATAATAATAATAATAATAATAATAATAATAATAATAATAGTATTTGCAGCATCTCTTTTCGTGCGACGACGTCGCCTATTCAGTAGTGCCAGTCTCGAATTGGACTTCACTGGAAAAGACGCTACAGGAACACTTTGAACAAGGTGTGGTTTTCTCCGCAATTTTAGGGAGGCCAATAATTTGGTCGAAGTGGGGTCAATAATTTGGTGGACCGTAAAAGTTTACCCTAAAATTTGGCTACCAGACAAGCCCCACTTTTAAAGTTGAGTCAATAATTTGGTGGTTGAGCCAATAATTTGGTTCGAAGTGGGGTTATGATTTTAGTCCAAAATTTTAGCCAAATTTTGGCCAAAATTTTAGCCAAATTTTGGCTAAAATTTTAGGTAAACCAAATTATTGACTCAACTTTAAATGTGGGGCTTGTCTGGTAGCCAAATTTTAGGCACCCAAAAATGTTCGACCAAATTATTGGCCCCCTAAAATTGCAGAGTTAGCAATCAAGCGAAACTTGAATCCAACACTTTGATAATCGTGAAAGTAAATCGGAATGGGTGTTTACACGCTTATTTTTCAACTTCTCCTTGAAAGCATTGCCAATTTAATGTTATACAGTAAGAACTCGATCATTTCTTGAGTGGAAAACATACAGTATGAAAAAACGTCATTGAATTTCTTTCGAAAATACCTTTTTGTAGTTGAACATCCCGTTTTCCCCATATTTCGTTGGTTTTGAACTCCCAGAATATCTAGTGTAAAACTCGAAAAATTTCCGAGAAAGACGAAAATTTTTTCGATCGAACAATTTTTCGTCTGGGGGTCGAAAAAAACGAACACGAAAAATCTTTTTTCGCCCATCCCTGAGTTTACGGTATACGGTAAACGTATGGAGAATATCCCTTATTGATTTTTAGAGTACGTTTCTTAATTGTTTTTTTAGATTGGGAATATTTGTTAAAATGTTTTAGGTACGGTAGTTTTCGCTGACTAGTGTGAATATTCAATCAATATTGTTGACTCTCTTTCGTCCCCTTTGTCATTATCATACATTTCTGATGATTGTTTTTTTCTCGATTATTGATTTTCTCTCGATTACTAAAAATAACCCTTTAGTATTCCTCGTGCTGATGAGATTTTCGCCGCGGAGAGCGAGAATGATGATGAAGGTGAGCCATTATTGCAATCAATTGTTCGTCGGGTTCACACAAAGTGTGGAAGAAGTGTTAAAATACCATCATCCCACTGTACTACATAGTATACAAGATCTGTGGTGTGTGCATATCTCGAATAGCTAGGTGGTTATCGGTTTTCAAAATCCAGTCAGGTTTTTCGATTTTTGGCAAATTTGGCTCAATATCCGGTCAGGTTTTTCGATTTTTGTGAAATTTTGGTTCAAAATCCTTTCAGGCTTGGTACTTTGTAACAGACTTTTTTCGGCCTATGGGTGTGTGACACTACTTCAGAACACGAAGCCGGTCCAAAAGTATGTCTAGTATAAAAGGTCCTTTCCTTTTTTTCTATAGCCAGGTTCTGGGTGTAACCTGTGGATGGACGTTTCCTCCTGAAGATTTGATCCATTACTCATAACTTGCAACTGTTTAGCTAAAGGATATTTACGAAAATTAAAAAAAAAAGATAAACAACAACGCTCTTTTTTCATATTATGCTAATTTGTGAGCAATCCTACATGACGATGGAATTACCGGTGGCTTTCGCGTTTCATGCATTCATAATAGGATTATGAATTGTTAAAATGGTCGTTCCTTTGAGCTGATTTCGTTTAGCATACTATAATAATTGTAATAATGCTTTACTATGCGAGAACGTCATGAATATTACATACATTACTTACACGTCAAGAAAATGGTCGAGTACATTGTATCCAGGGATGGTTTTACGTTTACGGATTTTACGCTATTGGCCGTAAAATATTTATTTTACGGATTCCGTAAAATAAAAATCCGTAAAATCCGTAAAATATTTTAAAGAAAGAATTCCTTCAAAATAAGAGAAAATTGAACAAAAAATGTTTTTTGTCTGCAAAAACTTATACAACAGTTCTATGAGTAGTGTAACTATGTTCCTATTGAAATAGTCGATTCACGAAAATTTCTGAATTCTCCTAAGTGCAATAAGAACATCCAGTGATATAGTTTCGATTAATTATTAATTGTGCAGATCCACTTTTTTTCATTTCCTTTGGCGTTCTATTTCATTGTTGTCAATCTTTGCCTTGATAAATACTGTTATGATGCAGAAAGGCCAAACTACAACTATGTTTTAAAGATTTACGGATTTTACGGATTTTGAATCCGTAAATTTTACGTTTTTTTACGGATCCGTAAAATTTTAATTTTACGCCCATCCTTGATTGTATCTCTTTTGCTTTTGACACAGTTCTACTAGCGCGTTGATTTCGCCGATAAATGCTCGTTATTTGATATCTGAGGCGTTTTTTTTAAACGTGGCCGCATTTTGAAAATTTGTAACGTAGCTATTCGATCTATAAAACACTATCTTAGAAAATCGACATATGTGGGGTATCGATGAAAAATGAATTTTTCTGTTTTATGTGTGATAATTACAGGCTCCATGAGTGAAGTACACTGGTACTTGGAAATTGCTTCCAATTGAAAATTCGCTTCAGTGGGTGACCACACAACGATTTGGCGACTTTTCCCAAAAAGTTTATTTCGATGCCAATCGATTCGGGAGTGGGCGCAATGGACTCCTTGGCTAATTCTAAGAAACTATTGTCCAGGTAAGTTTTTGATCAAAGATCATTGAACGATGGAATCGGGAATTTTCGAAAAAAAACATTCACATTTAATTAATTTTCACTATTTCACCATAACAAGCATACAACTTTTTATTTGCTCAATCGCTTCTACATATCATAACACAGCTTCAGTTTAAAAATCATAATTTAAAAAAAATACGTATTAGATGAAAAAAATCGCTTTCATAACGAAAATCGTAATTATGGTGTGCACCTACAGTAATCCCTAATCTGTTAATTTGGAAATTTGGTAGTTTTAAACATATTTCACCGCTGTTCCTGACATGACTAAGGTATACGACTACTCCTCGTCTTCGGAGTGCACCTATTCCCAGGTGCTGATTTCGCTGAAAATTGACATTTTTCGTAAATTGATCACTATTTCAAATTGATCGGTGTACTCCGAAGACTATGAGCAGTCGTATACCTCAGTCATGTCAAGAACAGCGGTGGAATATGTTTAAAACTAACAAATTTTCAAATTAACCGATTAGGGATTACTGTAGGTGCACACCATAATTACGATTTTCGTTATATAAACGATTTTTCACCTAATACGTGTTTTTAAAAAAATATGATTTTCAAACTGAAGATGTGTTATGATATGTAGAAGCGATTGAGCAACTAAAAAGTTGTAGGCTTTTTATGGTGATATAGTGAAAATTTATTAAATGTGAAAATTTTTTCGAAAATTTCCGATTCCAGCGTTCAATGATCTTTGATCAAAAAACTTCCCTGGACAAAAGTTTCTTATAATTAGCAATGCAGTCCATTGCGCGCACTTCCGAATCGATTGGCATCGAAATAAACTTTTTAGGAAATGTCGCCAAATCGTTGTGTGGTCAACCTTGGTGGTTTTTGTGTAAGACACGTAAAAACACTCTCAAAATAATCCCTGAAAACCTGGGCTCGATCGGTTGAGTTTGAAAAAAGTTATGGCGAAAAAACCAAAAGCCAATAACCTTTTGGCCAGTACTGTATGAAAAGTAAAATGATAGCGCAAATATGAGGAATAGGAACACACCATTGCAAATAACCTGCCGCTTTCTCGTTTCACTCTCTTCAAATAAATAAGTTTCACTCAATCCTCATTGCGCGACAAGTCGTTCGGTGACCAATGCGTGCTTGACAATCACTTTGAAATGAGATTAATATTTATATTCATCAAATACCAATGAAACGCGTGATGATGAAATGAAAATGCATATGACAATACTTATTGATTCTCTTAATTCAGTACACATCATAGAATTTTTATTTTTACTAATAAAAAGCTGTCGCTTTCTCGTTTCACGCAATCCTCATAGCGAGATAAGGCGTGCAGTGATCAATTGATCTTTGCGGTGCTTTCTTTAACAATACTTCTTGATTGCAGATGAAGAAGAGGAAGGCGATGAGGATGATGATGATGAAGGAATCGATGAGAATGTAGCAGGAAGACATCGAAAGAGAATGGAGAATATGGAGAGGAGAGTGATCAAGAATGTACGGTTATTGATTAGTTTGGAATTTATTGATTAGATTTTGATAAGAATTTATTGATTAGTTGTTAATAAGAGTTTATTGATTAGTTGAGGAATATTTGTTAATTGTCTGTAAATGTTCCAGGAAGAAAAGATGCGATGGGAGGCGCGTCGAGGAAATCTTCTCTGGGATTACTACGAAAATTCGTGGACGTCAACAGCGGTTGGTCTCTTATCGTGGTTACTATCGCAATATTTTTGGACTAGAGTGGAATGTGAAGAAGAAGATTAACAATGCCGATTTCGATTCCTCTACTGTATCTGAGGCATAGTTCGAAAACAGCGGTAGAAACTACGAAGCCTTGCAACATTTAGCGGCATTTTAGGACCAAAATGTAGCTAGGAATATTTATTAATTATTTATTTTTGAATGCCTGGTCGAACTTTGAAAATCTGTAGCGTTATGCCTCACAATAAGATTTGAAGCCGTATCCATGAATCGTAGCAAACCGTTTTTCGATGTTCATGGAACCAAACCACATCACTGAAACGTGTGGCGAGATTAAGTAGCTGTAATCGAGCATAATACATTTTCGGTGCCCTTACCATCGTTTTTGGTTCGATTTTTTTAAATGGGTTTCGAAATATGGTGTGTCGATTTAGAAAATATGTTATATTTCGCTTAAAATCGTCATTTTTAGCCTATTTTCGCATTAAGTGGCTGAAAATGAGCCGTATATAGTGGGTTCTCACATTGTGAGGGTATGAAAATGTATGATCGAGCATCTATTTCAGTCCTCAGTGTTGATGCTGCAAGTGGCAGCGTAGCTGTCTCGTGCGGCCGTGTAGCTCGTATGGGTCACAGCCATCGCTATCTCGTCCCAGTTGAGTGCTGGAGACATTGGAAACGACGCCTACACCCTCACTTGTCTGGACTATATGAAACCGTTGGTTATAACCTTGTTTTATTTATTGATTTTATTGATTTTTAAATTAGCTGAGGCATAATCACATTGCATTATGATGAGTGGTGATCATGGGTCGAATAGCTAACTACGTAACAGAATTTTCAAAATACGGCCTAATTTTGCAGTTTGTAACATACTTTACGACCTATGAAAAATGGAAAGGTGTAATATGTCAATCAATATCGAATAGTGTTGTACACGTGATCTACATTGTTCTTCTCACTCCTCAGATACATCACCAAGTTTGCGCCCGCCAAGAATGCCATCGCCAAGGCGGATGATCTACTTCGTATTCGATTCGAACGAGAGCTGCCCCTGCCCCTCTACCAGCCCTACTCCAGGCTATGAAGGTATTGATTGATTATCAATTGATTATTGATCGATTTGAGGTTGGTAGATCAACATTGATCCTACCATATAGTTGTAGTGTGGCCTATGATTTGACTCTGTACTTTGATCTTTGGTCTTTATCATTATCGATTGATTTACAGGTAAACAAGTTCTTCTCGTGGAAGACGCGCAACTGGACACAGCGAGGCGAGCACGACATGAAACATCTACTCGCGAACATTGGGTACGCTGCTTTGTGTAGTTTGATCTTTGATCTCCAAGTGTAGTTTGATCTTTGATCTTTCTTCCAGTCTGACGCTGAATGAGTGCCGGCAGAAGTACACGTCAATGACCCTGGAAAGGAGGAAGGAGGTAATAAAATAAATAAATAAATAATAGCGATGAATGCACGAGTGGTTAGAATATCGTGCCATACATTTTCGGCGTCCTCACCTTTTTTAAATAATAAAACCGTATATGAGGCCGCTTGCGTAAGAGTCAACTAAAATCAGTGAACTCTGGCACAGTCAAAAACTCAAATTTTGTGTATGGGGGTTCTCAATGGTGCTGATGACGATGGTGATGTTCATTTTGCACATAGAACCACCGTTGAGGCCAGACGACGTCGGGTTGAAATCGCGTTTATAGTCTTTTCTCGTCATCCGATGGTGCCAAAATTTGCAAACTATGCCACCTGAGGCAGATTTTGCTGGTGATCACGTCTGTCTAATTCATTTTTCATGAAATAGTTTCAGAAATTTTCAAAAATAGAATTTCTCTCAAAGGTAAAAGTATATTTTACGAGATACATAGATCGGACCGGAATGGCTTCAGGATCTCATGGAAAAAATTTCAGCCAATTTGCTCCCGCGAAATTCGGGAAAATCAACTTATAGTGTAGCCATTTTGCCGTTGAAGTGGAGACAAGAGGTGAGAGAGTGTGGTGGTGCGAGAGAGCAGAGAGACACTCTCTCGTCCACTCCCCTTCCTTCCAATGACGGTCGCCCCATCTGCCTCTCTGCTCTCTCGCACAGTAACACTCTCTCGCCTCTTGCCTCCACTTCAATGGCAAAATGATTACATTAAAAGTTGATTTTCTCGAATTTCGCGGGAGCAAATTGGCTGAAATGTTTTCCATGAGATCCTTAAGCCATTCTGGTCCGATCTATGCATCTCGCAAAATACACTTTTACCTTTGAGAGAAATTCTATTTTTGAAAATTTCTAAAACTATTTCATGAAAAATGAATTAGACAGACGTGATCACCATCAAAATCTGTTTCAGGTGGCATAGTTTGCAAATTTTGACACCATCGGATGACGAGAAAAGACTAAAAACGCGATTTCAACCCGACGTCGTCTGGCCTCAACGGTGGTTCTATGTGTAAAATGAACATCACCATCGTCATTAGCACCCTTGAGAACCCCCATACACAAAATTTGATTTTTTGACTGTGCCGGCACTTAGTCGAGTCTTACGCAAACGGCCTCATATAGTGGGATAATCATCGGACTGATTAATTACAGGTGGTTAGTCTACTTGAAGCAGCGATGGAGACCAAGTTCGCCTCTTTCTTTGTTCATCTCGGCTTCAACGAGAGAGTATCGGCCTTTGACGTGGCTCGCGCACTCGGATGCTGGTGAGGATGACCATATTTCAATCTGAACGATATCACGCGTTTAAACGATATTCAACGATATACATGCGTTCAATCTGACGTTAATGTCACGCGTTTAACGTTTAACGTTTGTTAGGCACTTAACACCGTCCCGTACAACCATAATAGGAATAGTGATGGTAATGCGACGTTAAAGTTGCCTTACGCGCCTGCTTAAAAATGCGTTATAGTGACGGTGCAAGACAAATGCTCAGGTAGAAAAGTACGCTACAAACTACGAAGCCTGACCGAAGTTCGAAAATGTGTAACATAGCTATTCGACCTATGGGCAAATGTACGCATAATACAATTAGTTCTATTGATGAATTTTTCCCGTGTCATTCACGTTTCATAACATTTTAATCAACATTAATTTGAATCAATTACAATGATGATCTAGTGATGTTTCCGAACAGTGTGTATGTCAATTAATTTTTTAAAATGCTTTTTCCCGCTTTCCCGTAAAAAGTGTGCACGGGTTGCCCATTTTTTTGCGTAATTCTGTTTGGTGTTGAGTGTCTCAGACCGACCTGGTTCTTTCCGGTTTCGTTCCATTTATAACGAGCGCTTTGTTTGAAAGGACACGATTCATTTGACAACGAATTGGGAGCAGGGCTGGGCGTAAAATGAAAATTTGACGGATTCGTCAAAACGTCAATTTGACGGTTAGAAAATCCGTCAAATCCGTCAAATTCGTCAAAATATTGTAATTGCCTCTTGCTCAATTCAAAATCATCTTTTACCAATGGTTTTCAACTGAGAGCAACATAAAAGCACAACGACATAACATAAACATCGATTCGTAGTTAATTACTCAAAATCATAAATTTAGATGTTCTTATTACATGACGAAAAGCGATTGTGTTCATTACTGAACACATTTACAGTACTTCATTTATCGTGAAAAATAAAGGGATGGTAGTTGAAAATATATAATTTAAAAATTACATATTTTTATTGATTATGCTCGCCCATTTCAGCTTTTATTGTCGCTTTATTTTTTGACGGATTTGACGGATAAAATTTGACGGTTTTCGTCAAAAAATAATTTGACGGATGGATACCGTCAATCCGTCAAATCCGTCAAATCGTCAAACGTCAAATCCCAGCCCTGATTGGGAGCACATTCCTAATCATTATTTGTACAAGCTTGATGTTCAAAAGAACAGTGGAACTAATGTGCAAAGATTTTTAAAATTTATTTATTTATTTCATTACATTTTATTATATTCTTTAGGCTCGACGGTTGTCCATCAAAGTTGCTCACCGATCGATTCGAAGACTGTCGAGCGTTGCTGAGGTTTCTTTTGTGGTTTTTTATTGATTCTTCATTTTTCTTGCATTGGCTTTGGTGTCCTCGGCTATTTAAAAATATTTTTTAAATATTCAAAATATAAATAATATTAAACATTTATAGTTTTATATTTAAAAATCTATTAAAATTAAAAGTTAAATTTAAATTTTTAAAAATATTGGATCATTCCTCACGGCCTCGACTGACATGTCACAACTGCACAAGATGATCGGAGTAACGAAGGTACGGTGGAGAAGTATTGATTGATCATATTCACACTCGTCATACTGTACCTATCAATCGATAATCAGTGTTTCTGAGGCTTTTTTATGGTATCTCTCGGTGTGTGCAGTGTAGGTCATAGTTGTTGATAGTTTATTGGCTTAAGATACTGTATTTATTGATTAGTTGTAAATAGTTTATTGATTGATTGATTGATTTCAGTCTGAGCTGGAAGGAATCTGGACCAATGTGGGCATCGCGATCAATCAAGCAGAGATCATACCCAATGGACACTTTTACCTCTTCTCGCCCCTAACGACCGAGGTAGACATTTGTGATCTTTGATCTTTGACTTTTGGTCTTTCTTCTTGATCTTTGCATTTGGACACCCTGAACTAGATCCATAGCCAACTATCATAGTTTCATAGATGTTTTTAGATGTTTCATTGACAACTATTGATTATCTCTGATTGTTCAGTTAATGATAATTTTAAAAAAAGTACAAATAGATGTTTTGCACATAAATATTACGGCGAGAATATGTTTAAATATATATTAAATTAATAATGTGCTTGATGGTGTTTTGGCCGCTATGCTTAATTGTCCATTTTTCAGGGAGTCATGTCTACTGTCCCGTCCTGCTCTCCTCACCTTCTCTCACTTCCTAGCCACTGTTTTCTCGGTCAGCAAGAAGGGGCGAAATGCACGTTGCTCTGCCATACGAGGAAGAGGGTACGATAGTTTATTGATTGAGGGTACGGTAGTTTATTGATTGATTAGAGATTGATAGTTGTCCCATTCAAGTCGATGGTGATTTTGGTTCTGTGAAGGTGGTTTGTGAAAACACATGTTGTGGACTTTTGGCTGGTTGAATGATTTATTGATTTTTAAAAGTTTCAGGCTGGCAGCTCGTGTTGGGTATCATGCCACTGGCGACGTCCTACGCTGATTCTCATCTCAAATCGTGAGTTGTAATTAGAGGTGGTGAGTCGAACACCGGAACGGGAGAGAAATGAGTCTAGTTTCGGCAAATGCCAATTACCCTAGCGAAACCGGGGCGAAACGACTCTCGTTTCGGCATAACCTAGCTATTCGACCTATGATAGTAATAGTAACAGCAAAAAAACAATGAGTGCTGTTGATGAATTGATCCCGTGGAATTCTTGTTTCACAGCGTATCGAAAGACTGCATTGTACAAGATTCAACGATACCTAGTCGACTGCTAGATCATGCTATCTATAACACTGTACATGTTCTATATAACTATAATTTCCATATATCTATACCGTAGGCAGCATAGGCTACCGTATGCAACAAATGTTTCTTTTGCAGATTCATGGGTCGTGCGTTTGAGCGCGCCGCCAAGCTACCTGGAATCAGTGTGCGGAGGGAGTTCTTCGATCCGAATAGTGGGTGCTATATTGATATCGATTTTTAAATTAAATAATTTATTAACTTTATTCAAATCACTTTGATCATTCATTAAATGTGCCAGGCGCATGTGTGTTTCGCACTGCCTTTTTCATGCAGAATAGTTTTAAAAAACAGTTTGTACCTTCAGTGATCCTTCTCAAGAACGAGAACCGCCTTCGTTTCTTCGACCAGTTGCAGACTCTAATTGAGACTGTCTGAGGGACTACAAACTACAATGTGCAATTTTCCCATTTCGAATATGTGATCTTTGATTCTTGATCTTTCTACCCCGAAACCATATCGTGATTCAACTTTACTATTACTTTTTCATTTTAACACTTTATTAATCTCCACTCTGAGAGCCAGCACACATAACCAATGTTGTTCTTTTCCTCGAGTATTTGATCTTTGAACTTTAAACCGTATATCTGAAATCATCCTGTCCCTCTCTACCTCTCCGGTAACCCTGTGAATTTCGCCTGCATAATATCTCCTAGCTCTTTCTTTCGATTGTATCATGTCAGTCTACGATAGATCTACCGTAACCTTATTTAATTCTAACTAACCAAGCTACCATAAGCCTGGTTAGGGTATATGTCGAACTAAGCTACAGTAACCCGAAGCCATATGCATTTTTGACTATGTTCTACCTTTGCTTGTGATAAATTATGTGTGTATTCTTTGTGTTGAATCAATAAAACGAGAAATTCGATTGAGTAATTATAGTTTGTAGTTTGATCTTTGATCTATGAGCGTTTTGAAGTGACTCTCAACTGTTCATGGACAAGATCGCACGCAAACTATCCAACTGATCGATAATTTACTGACATAGCTCAAGTTGATTTGGCATATAGATTATAATCGTTGTAATAGATGCACACGTTTACGTTTACATACATATACTTCGAATTAATTTTTTTAAAATTTTTAAAAATATTTTTATAATGTTTTTTTTTATTATAATTCTTCTCGCGCGTTGATTTGGTCTATAGATAGTCGTTATTCGATATCTGTTATTTCCCGGATGTCTTGGCTAGTTCACGCACTGGATAATATTACCTATACCATGGTTAATTTTACAGGAGAAATTCCACAAAATTCGAAAAGCCCTATTCTTACAGGGGGGACCCCCCATGTCGGCGCCCATGTGGGGTACAAACCTGCCGCTTTCTTGTTTCACATAATGCCCATAGCGTGGACAATTCCTTCAATGATCAATGCGAGTCGGAGAAGCGTTCTAGTAGCAGCATGTTATCAAAATAATTTGTTCAAATCAATCTTTATCAGGCGTACACATTGGTGTACTGAGATGAGGGATGAGGGATGAGAAGGTTAACCATTGGTAATATGACGTATACCACCATTCTCTTTATGCAGTACACATTCCATTCTCTGCAATTTTAGGGGGGGGGGGGCAATAATTTGGTCGAACATTTTTGGATGCCTAAAATGTGGCTACCAGAGAAGCCCCACTTTTAAAGTTGAGTCAATAATTTGGTGGTCTAAAATTTTAGACAAAGTTTGGCTAAAGTTTAGCTAAAATTGTAGCCAAAGTTTGGCTAAAATTTTGGACTAAAATAATAGACCCACTTCTAACCAAATTATTGGCTCAACCGCCAAATTATTGACTCAACTTTAAAAGTGGGGCTTGTCTGGTAGCCAAATTTTAGGGTCAACTTTTACGATCCACCAAATTATTGGCCCCACTTCGACCAAATTATTGGCACCCCTAAAATTGCAGAGTTATCATTCAATCTACACAATTACGAGTTACCTGTCGCTTTCTCGTTTCATGCAATCCTCATTGTGCGACATTTTACGCGGTGATCAATACACTCACAGAAATTTCCCTTATATTTAAAAGGCGTTCTCGCTAAGACGGCAAGCAAAGTGGCACAGTTGGTGAAAATCGTTTCTATGCGCTCAAACTTCACAGATGGAGTGCCTAGTGGTGGGATACACTTCAGCCAAAAAATTGGACTCCGAATGTGATCTTTGATCTTTGATCTCGCGAAAAATAACGTTAAGATTTTCCTATTTTGTTATATACCATTCGAAAGAGAGCAAAAAGTTATGCTAGAATATAAATTTTCAGAGTTCTAGGTCTAGTATAGCTCCCGTAATGTGCGAAAAACTAATTTTTTTGGACGTTTTCAATCTTAAAAAAAATAAATCAGCACTTTACAATAATCTCCGGGGAATTCCACTGACGCTATCTTGTAGCAAATTTCATGTAGAAATTAATAAAAATTAATTGAGAAAAATCGATTTTGTCGGAATATCACTTTTAAGCCAGCGCTATCGCCCGATCGAGCTCATTTTCCTAGGGTGGGTTCGAACCCCACCCCAGGACAATGTTTTTTGCTGATTTTTCGCTGGCTTTCCAATGCTGCCCAAGGCTTTTGCCAATGTGTATGACCTTTAGAAAGTTTTTTTGTTTTTTTTTTGTTTGTGTGTCCGTCACACGCCCTTTCTCCTTTAGGATTCCTTTAGTATTGTTTAGAAACACTACATCGGGCATGCAAATGTACGACTCTGTCGTATGACAGTTACCTGGTTGATACTGCCAGCGGTGATATGCTCAGATAAAAGATTAAGCCATGCATGCCTGCGAACAAGCCTCATTTGGGGGCAAACCATTAGTACGGTTCCAGATTCGGACAAGCTCAACAAATCGATGTTCACGATTGAAAGAGGGTAAGAGAGAGAAAAATGAGAAGGACTGTGATTGGTTATAGGAGAAAGAAACGATGGGAGCTCTATAGGGGAGAAGGAGGGGCCATCTAACAACGACAAGCATACAAATTCTGTAACCTTTCGATCCTCAGTTTTCTACAATTCGGCACGGTGATGTTTTGCACCAGAAGAAGGTGGAACTTATCTCTCTCTCTCTTATCTCTATTGTTACATTCGAATGTATTAAGTGATCTCATTTCTGTGTAAAGTTTTGTATATTTGCTCTTCCTTTAGCACCTATCCATTCCACCTTGTTGCTTATCTCCATTCTGATCTTTGGTCTTGGTCATCTCAACTATCTACAATAACCGAATCCTCACGGTTCCATGCAGCCTCATCCACTGTTCATTCCATGCAGCTTCGTCCACTGCTCCTTGCTCACGCTCCATGTGCAACCAAGATAATCTACGAGTGGGACCACTGATCAAGTATGGAGATCCTTTTCACCCCCCCCCCCCCCATTCCCCAACCCCGCCCCGAGTCACCTTTCATTTATTTCTTTCTTCTAGATAGCGAAGTCAATATCATCACCTATTTATTTTTGTTCATATAATTTTCATGTGTCGTTGCATGCGTGTGCATGTAGATAAAATATATCTCCGACCCCTCCTTCTCCCCCTATAGAGCTCCCACCGTTTCTTTCTCCTATAACCAATCACAGTCCTACTCATTTTTCTCTCTCTTACCCTCTTTCAATCGTGAACATCGATTTGTTGAGCTTGTCCGAATCTGGAACCGTACTAATGGTTTGCCCCCAAATGAGGCTTGTTCGCAGGCATGCATGGCTTAATCTTTTATCTGAGCATATCACCGCTGGCAGGATCAACCAGGTAACTGTCATACGACAGAGTCGTACATTTGCATGCCCGATGTAGTGTTTCTAAACAATACTAAAGGAATCCTAAAGGAGAAAGAGCGTGTGACGGACACACAAACAAAAAAAAAACAAACAAACAGACGTGCCCTATCATTTTATAGAATAAAGTAACTCTCTCGAGCTATTCAGCGATCGTGACTTTATAGTAGAGTCAAGAACTCATCATTTGCATACTTTATCAGCTAAATATGTAAAGAAAACCACTTTCTTAAGGTCATACACATTGGCAAAAGCCTTGGGCAGCATTGGAAAGCCAGCGAAAAATCAGCAAAAAACATTGTTCTGGGGTGGGGTTCGAACCCACCCTAGGAAAATGAGCTCGATCGGGCGATAGCTTAAAAGTGATATTCCGACAAAATCGATTTTACTCAATTAATTTTTATTAAATTCTACATGAAATTTGCTACAAGATAGCGTCAGTGGAATTCCCCGGAGATTATTGTAAAGTGCTGATTTATTTTTTTAAAGATTGAAAACGTCCAAAAAAATTGGTTTTTCGCACATTACGGGAGCTATGCTAAACCTAGAACTATGAAAATTTATATTCTAGCATAACTTTTTGCTCTCTTTCGAATGGTATATAACAAAATAGGAAAATCTTAACGTTATTTTTCGCGAGATCAAAGATCAAAGACCACATTTGGAGTCCAATTTTTTGGCTGAAGTGTATCCCACCCCTAGGCACTCCATCTGTGAAGTTTGAGCGCATAGAAACGATTTTCACCAACTGTGCCATCTTCCATCCCGTTCACTGCATTCTTACCGAGAACGCCTTTTAAGGGAATAATTCCCTGGCTAAGGTACCCCAAGAGAATTATTCCCAGTTATATAAGGGAATTATTTCCCTTACCCGTAAGGGAATAATTGCCTTACATTTAAGGGATTTGAAATAGATTTAAACAATAAGAAAAATGGGCAAAGTTGATTTACACTGGGTAGGAATCGAACCTACGAGGTTCGGATCACTACACAACACTCTTGGCACTAACTAGGGAATGGTATCTGTGCCAGATGAAACTACGGGAAGTGACCTACATAGCGATAATCAGCATGGTCGACTTAGTAAGAATCAATTTTCAAAGTCTGCTATTTATCGATTTTTTAAGCTAAACCCGTCACATATCCGCCGCACGTAAGACATCCAAAAATTGATTTTTTTGTTCTTTTCACTTTTTGCACACGAATTCGATTCTCCCGACAACATTTAATGTATGTACGGTAATTTAAGCAATGAAATTGCTGTTTTAATGGAAATTAAGTCCAAAAAAATTTTTTTGGCAGTCATTCGTGCGGTGGATATGTGACGGGTTTAGCTTAAAAAATCGATAAATAGCAGACTTTGAAAATTGATTCTTACTAAGTCGGCCATGCTGATTGTCGCTATGTATGTCACTTCCCGTAGTTTCATCTGGCATAGATACCATTCCCTAGTAAGCCATGTGAACATGTTTGGACTCTCGTAGAACGTGATGATATCTCTAATCAGACGCGCTCGTACATATGCAGGTTGAAATTGGAAATCCCTTATATGTAAGGGAATTTTTTAAGGGAATAATTCCCTGGTAAAAAATGCCTTACATACAAGTTATTCTCAGCAGATCAGGGAATTATTCCCTAAGGGAAATGCAGTTCTAAAACTTCCCTAAGGGAATTTTCTGTGAGTGTAGGTTACTGAAAAATCGGTCGCATGCACATTAAAGTAAAACTAAATAAAGTAACATTGAATGAACAAATAATGAATTTACATGCTAATGTACTAAATGCTATTTTGAGGAACACAGTTTCCGCCGTAAGTTCTATACAGTGAACCACTACTCAATGGGGTTTGCCAGCTTCAGTAGAACCCCAATTATGTTGGATACCGAAAAAGTTTATTGTGATAATTGGTTAGTATGCAACATCTCATTTATATCAAATGCAAAATGATAGCGCAAATATGCGGAATAGGAACACACGATTACAAATAACCTGTCGCTTTCGTTTTTTTGTTTCACGCAATACTCATTGCGCCACAAGGCAAGAAGTGATAAATTTATCTGTGAAGGGATAATTATACATAAATTTATTTTTAAGTGCCAATGTAGTTTTGCATGCAGATTAGAGTTAAAACTAAATAATGTAAAATGACAACGCAAATATTGATTGCAGATGAAAAGTAGCAACGCACCATTACAAATAACCTGCCGCTTTCTCGTTTCACATAATAATCATTATGTGATAAGTCACACAGTGATCAGTAGAGGTGGTGAGTCGAAAACCGGAATGCCTCACGAAACGGGTGAGAAATGAGTCTAGTTTCGGCAAATGCCAATTAGCCTATCGAAACCGGGGCGAAACGACCTCTCATTGAATCTCGTTTCGGCTTCATGCTAATTCACCTAGTGAGAGAGTCTGTTCCGGCTCGTTCCGGTTCGTTCCGCTTGCGATTGGAACCACCGGTGCTATCGCTTTTACAACAACAAAAATTGAAAATAAGCTCAAATTTTTTGGTTGTCAATAGAGATAGGTCAAAGACTATTACCTCGAAATAAAAATAATGGTAAGATATATCTCAGCTGCGAAAATGGAGATATACCTTTTCAGCATTCTCTGTTGTTTGATATTTCATAATATATTAATTTTAAAAATATTTATATTATTTCAAAAAATATTTTATGTAATTTTTCCAATTTTCTAAATCAAGCTGAATCTAAATCAATCAAACTGATCTTTTCAGTCAATGAACAGAATTTATCAAGGAATACAACCATGTTATGTTGGCCATATTTCATTAGTTCATTATTGCGTAGTGATATCGAATTACACATTTTTGAAAAATTTTATTTCTTTAGTCAAAAGTCCTTTTCTTCTGAAACATTGTGAAAGGTGTAGAACCCCACTAGGGCTGCACAGTCACACAATCCGGAATTGCTCCGATTCCGATTTCAAGCTGTAGCAACTTTGACCCCCAAACTTTATAACTCAGCTTCTAGATGTGCTAACGACCCGTTCTAAGTGCTAACTTGATGCTAGTGGCGAGTAATGTTTATCCCCAGATTACGGTAATCATAGCTCGTCATTTGCCCTCAGGGCATAAAATATTTTTTGTTGGGTGTGCTCATTTTGAGACCCTACCGTTCAGAGGGCAGGTCTTCTAAAATTATGGTTCCTGCGCAACCAGCTTTGCAATGTATCATATATTTATTTCCCTTATTTTGGTTTGGTTCCGATTCCTTTCAGACCCGTAGCAAAGAGGTCTACTCTGTTTCAGCGAGTAAAAATAAAAATCCAAAGTTCAAAGATCGAAGTTCAGCAATAGTGTAAAAATTTTTGTGAACATCTCCAACATGCATAGGTGCTTTGCAAATTTCAAATTTCATCAATAGAGGCCCAGGGGTGAGAGCAGTGAGAGAGAAAGCACACGAGCGCGCACCGAGTAGACCTCAGCATAACTTTTGCTACGGGTCTGAAAGGAATCGGAACTAAACCAAAATAAGGGAAATAAATATATCATACATTGCAAAGCTGCTTGCGCAAGCCGATTGGATGGGCACTAAGGACTACGAAGAAGGGAGGGAAGTACAACCAGAAGGCGAAGGATCTGGTCACTGCACTTTTCAACGAGTACTACAATGATGCCAAGAAGCTGCGTGCGCTCCGCAATTTTAGGGAGGCCAATAATTTGGTCGAAGTGGGGTCAATAATTTGGTGGACCGTAAAAGTTGACCCTAAAATTTGGCTACCAGACAAGCCCCACTTTTAAAGTTGAGTCAATAATTTGGTGGTTGAGCCAATAATTTGGTTCGAAGTGGGGTTATAATTTTAGTCCAAAATTTTAGCCAAATTTTGGCCAAAATTTTAGCCAAACTTTGGCTAAAATTTTAGGTAAACCAAATTATTGACTCAACTTTAAATGTGGGGCTTGTCTGGTAGCCAAATTTTAGGCACCCAAAAATGTTCGACCAAATTATTGGCCCCCTAAAATTGCAGAGTTAGCAATCAAGCGAAACTTGAATCCAACACTTTGATAATCGTGAAAGTAAATCGGAATGGGTGTTTACACGCTTATTTTTCAACTTCTCCTTGAAAGCATTGCCAATTTAATGTTATACAGTAAGAACTCGATCATTTCTTGAGTGGAAAACATACAGTATGAAAAAACGTCATTGAATTTCTTTCGAAAATACCTTTTTGTAGTTGAACATCCCGTTTTCCCCATATTTCGTTGGTTTTGAACTCCCAGAATATCTAGTGTAAAACTCGAAAAATTTCCGAGAAAGACGAAAATTTTTTCGATCGAACAATTTTTCGTCTGGGGGTCGAAAAAAACGAACACGAAAAATCTTTTTTCGCCCATCCCTGAGTTTACGGTATACGGTAAACGTATGGAGAATATCCCTTATTGATTTTTTAGAGTACGTTTCTTAATTGTTTTTTTAGAGTAGTTTTCGCTGACTAGTGTGAATATTCAATCAATATTGTTGACTCTCTTTCGTCCCCTTTGTCATTATCATACATTTCTGATGATTGTTTTTTTTCGATTATTGATTTTCTCTCGATTACTAAAAATATCCCTTTAGTATTCCTCGTGCTGATGAGATTTTCGCCGCGGAGAGCGAGAATGATAATGAAGGTGAGCCATTATTGCAATCAATTGTTCGTCGGGTTCACACAAAGTGTGGAAGAAGTGTTAAAATACCATCATCCCACTGTACTACATAGTATACAAGATCTGTGGTGTGTGCATATCTCGAATAGCTAGGTGGTTATCGGTTTTCAAAATCCAGTCAGGTTTTTCGATTTTTGGCAAATTTGGCTCAATATCCGGTCAGGTTTTTCGATTTTTGTGAAATTTTGGTTCAAAATCTGGTACTTTGTAGCATACTTTTTCGGCCTATGGGTGTGTGACACTACTTCAGAACACGAAGCCGGTCCAAAAGTATGTCTAGTATAAAAGGTCCTTTCCTTTTTTTCTATAGCCAGGTTCTGGGTGTAACCTGTGGATGGACGTTTCCTCCTGAAGATTTGATCCTTTACTCATAACTTGCAACTGTTTAGCTAAAGGATATTTACGAAAATTTAAAAAAAAAGATAAACAACAACGCTCTTTTTTCATATTATGCTAATTTGTGAGCAATCCTACATGACGATGGAGTTACCGGTGGCTTTCGCGTTTCATGCATTCATAATAGGATTATGAATTGTAAAAATGGTCGTTCCTTTGAGCTGATTTCGTTTAGCATACTATAATAATTGTAATAATGCTTTACTATGCGAGAACGTCATGAATATTACATACATTACTTACACGTCAAGAAAATGGTCGAGTACATTGTATCCAGGGATGGTTTTACGTTTACGGATTTTACGCTATTGGCCGTAAAATATTTATTTTACGGATTCCGTAAAATAAAAATCCGTAAAATCCGTAAAATATTTTAAAGAAAGAATTCCTTCAAAATAAGAGAAAATTGAACAAAAAATGTTTTTTGTCTGCAAAAACTTATACAACAGTTCTATGAGTAGTGTAACTATGTTCCTATTGAAATAGTCGATTCACGAAAATTTCTGAATTCTCCTAAGTGCAATAAGAACATCCAGTGATATAGTTTCGATTAATTATTAATTGTGCAGATCCACTTTTTTTCATTTCCTTTGGCGTACTGTGTCATTGTTGTCAATCTTTGCCTTGATAAATACTGTTATGATGCAGAAAGGCCAAACTAGAACTATGTTTTAAACATTTTACGGATTTTACGGATTTTGAATCCGTAAATTTTACGTTTTTTTACGGATCCGTAAAATTTTAATTTTACGCCCATCCTTGATTGTATCTCTTTTGCTTTTGACACAGTTCTACTAGCGCGTTGATTTCGCCGATAAATGCTCGTTATTTGATATCTGAGGCGTTTTTTTAAACGTGGCCGCATTTTGAAAATTTGTAACGTAGCTCTATTCGATCTATAAAACACTATCTTAGAAAATCGACATATGTGGGGTATCGATGAAAAATGAATTTTTCTGTTTTATGTGTGATAATTACAGGCTCCATGAGTGAAGTACACTGGTACTTGGAAATTGCTTCCAATAGAAAATTCGCTTCAGAGGGTGACCACACAACGATTTGGCGACTTATCCCAAAAAGTTTATTTCGATGCCAATCGATTCGGGAGTGGGCGCAATGGACTCCTTGGCTAATTCTAAGAAACTATTGTCCAGGTAAGTTTTTGATCAAAGATCATTGAACGATGGAATCGGGAATTTTCGAAAAAAAACATTCACATTTAATTAATTTTCACTATTTCACCATAACAAGCATACAACTTTTTATTTGCTCAATCGCTTCTACATATCATAACACAGCTTCAGTTTAAAATCATAATTTTTAAAAAATACGTATTAGATGAAAAAAATCGTTTTCATAACGAAAATCGTAATTATGGTGTGCACCTACAGTAATCCCTAATCTGTTAATTTGGAAATTTGGTAGTTTTAAACATATTTCACCGCTGTTCCTGACATGACTAAGGTATACGACTACTCCTCGTCTTCGGAGTGCACCTATTCCCAGGTGCTGATTTCGCTGAAAATTGACATTTTTCGTAAATTGATCACTATTTCAAATTGATCGGTGTACTCCGAAGACTATGAGCAGTCGTATACCTCAGTCATGTCAAGAACAGCGGTGGAATATGTTTAAAACTACCAAATTTTCAAATTAACCGATTAGGGATTACTGTAGGTGCACACCATAATTACGATTTTCGTTATATAAACGATTTTTCACCTAATACGTGTTTTTAAAAAAATATGATTTTCAAACTGAAGATGTGTTATGATATGTAGAAGCGATTGAGCAACTAAAAAGTTGTAGGCTTTTTATGGTGATATAGTGAAAATTTATTAAATGTGAAAATTGTTTCGAAAATTTCCGATTCCAGCGTTCAATGATCTTTGATCAAAAAACTTCCCTGGACAAAAGTTTCTTATAATTAGCAATGCAGTCCATTGCGCGCACTTCCGAATCGATTGGCATCGAAATAAACTTTTTAGGAAATGTCGCCAAATCGTTGTGTGGTCACCAGGGTTGGGCGTTAAATCAAAATTTAACGGATCCGTTAAATCGTTAAATTAACGGTTTCAAATTCCGTTAAATTCCGTTAAATCCGTTAAATCCGTTAAATTTCCAAAGAAATGGTGTAAATCGACTAATTTCAATATTTAACCATTTTTATCATTCAATATTAGAAGTAGTAACAGTACATTTCCGTAAACAAAATAAAATAATCATTCTTTTTAAAAGCATTACGCAAAAAATGCGAAAACTAAAGAAGAAGAACCGGTGACGAAAATGAAGTGGTTTTGAAAATCAATTAGGATATCAGGCCTGTCACGAGAGAATCGACTTAAAATGGCTATTTTTCGGAATGGGGCGAAAAACATGAAATGAGTTAGCATCAGTTTTCGGTACCTCTAGGCATGTCCTACCATCCCCCAAAGTGCCATTGTGTAAATATCATTCTGGGGCTCCGTACACCGGGTCGGTCATCCGGGAACCCAACTTTGAACTCAAATATCTCGGTTCAGGTGCATTTCTGTGAAAAAAATGCGCGAGGGAAATTTTTTTTTTAAAATTTTTTTTGAAAAATTTTTCCGTGCTCTATCGATCTAAACAAACCAGAGGTCATGAAAGTGCTTCCGAACAGCGCTACACTCTTGACAAAATAACTCAAAACCTGTCGATTCGGCGCGGACGAGCCTGAAATATGTTATGTAACTTTTCGAGGGCTACAAAATGAGTGGTTTACGAAAAAATACGTTAATGCGTTCGTATAGTTCATCCCCTCGGAAAATTCCTGATGATTTGAAGTCATCTTCGCACAACCACAATCTCTCGTTTCACACACTCTCTCGCCGGAGAGTGAAAGAAATACAGGGAAGATTAAGGGAGACAATGTTATGTTTCATTCCGCACCGCGCGCTCGAGACCGTGCGGTGTAGAATGGAATGGAATGAAATGAAAAGGAATGGGCGAGAGAGTGTGTGAAACGAGAGATTGTGGGTGTCGAAAATGACTTCAAATCATGAGGAAATTTCCAAGGGGATGAACCATACGAATGCATTAACGTATTTTTTTCGTAAACCACTCATTTTGTAGCCCTCGAAAAGTTACATAACATATTTCAGGCTCGTCCGCGCCGAATCGACAGGTTTTGAGATATTTTGCCTAGAGTGTAGCGCTGTTCGGAAGCACTTTCATGACTTCTGGTTTGTTTAGATCGATAGAGCTCGGAGAAATAGCGGGGGTTACCCTCGTGACAGTTTTTCACAGAAATGCACCTGAACCGAGATATTTGAGTTCAAAGTTGGGTTCCCTGATTACCGACCCGGTGCAGGGAGCCCCAGAATGATAGTAGTACAATGGGACTTTGAGGGATGGTAGGATATGCCTAAACAAGAATAAAACTGGAGAGAACTTGTTTTGTAATATTTCTTAATTCCGAGCTTTAGGTCGATTCTCTCGTGACAGGCCTGATATTGTAATTGTATAACGCTATAGTGAGAACAGAGTACTCGAAAAAATAATTTTAGAAGCGCAAAACATATTAAAATAGCATATTTTCTACTTTTTTACTTCAAAATATTAAATTTACAATTAACGGATTTAACGGAAAAATTTTAACGGATTCCGCTAAAAATTAATTTAACGGATGAATACCGTTAAATCCGTTAAATCCGTAAAAACCGTTAAATCCCAACCCTGGTGGTCACCCTCTGAAGCGAATTTTCAATTGGAAGCAATTTCCAAGTACCAGTGTACTTCACTCGAGGAGCCTGTAATTATCACACATAAAACAGAAAATTTCATTTTTCATCGATACCAAAAAATATTCCAGTTGTTCAATTTTCTCAGATAGTGTTTTCTATACAGTGTAGCCTAAAAGTCATCGGACACTTTTTCGTTTTTTTTATAACTTTTGATCCAGGAAAGCAATCAAGCTGATCTTTTGAGTCAATGTACAGAATTTATCAAGGGATACAACCATGATGTGTTGGTGTAATTAAATTAGTTCACTGTTGCATAATAATGATTCTATCGAAATACACTTTTTTGAAAAATTACATTTCTTTGGTGAAAGGCCCTGTTCTTCTGAAACACTGTGAGAGTGGAGATCCCCACTAGGGCTGTACAGTCAAACAATCCGGAATGGCTCCGACTCCGATTTTAAGCTGTGGCAGGGTTGCAAATTTGGCCTCCAAAATTTATAACTCAGCTTCTAGATGTGCTAACAACCCATTCTATTGGCTGAAATGATGCTAGTGTCGAGTAATGTTTATCCCCCTAATATGGTAGTCATAGCTCGCCATTTGCCCTCAGGGCATAAATTATATTTTTTTGAAGGAGGACTGATTTTGAGACCCTACAGTTCAGAGGGCAGGTCTTCTAAAATTATGGTTCCTGCGCAAGCAGCTTAGCAATGTATCATATAATTATATCCCTTATTTTGGTTTACTTCCGATTCCTTTCAGATCCGTAGCAAAAGTTATGCTGAGGTCTACTCGGTGCCTGCTCTTACGCTTTCATTCTTACTGTTCTAGTTCCTGGGCCTCTATTGATGAAATCTCTTATTTTCAAAGTAGGTATAAAACACTATCTGAGAGAATTCAACAACTGGAATATTTTCTGGTATCGACGAAAAATGAATTTTTCTGTTTTATGTGTGATAATTACAGGCTCCATGAGTGTAGTACACTGGTACTTGGAAATTGCTTCCAATTGAAAATTCGCTTCAGGGGGTGACCACACAACAATTTGGCGCCTTTTCCTAAAAGGTTGATTTCGAACCCAATCGATTCGGGAGTGGGTGCAATCGACTCCTTGGCGAATTCTAAGAAACTATTGTCAAGGAGAGTTTTTTGATCAACGGTCAACGAAGGCTGGAATTTGGGAATTTTCGGAAAAAATTTTACATTAAATTAATTCTCACTATTTTCCCATGGCCCAGGTAAATTTTTTATTTGCTCAATATCTTCTACATATTATATTACACCTTCAGTTTAAAATTCATAATTTTTAAAAAATACATAATTTGTGAACGAACCCGTTTTGTAACGACAATCTGAATTGTGGTGTGCTCCGACGACGTTTCCTAATTTCTCAAATTGGTTTTTCGCTAGTTCTAAACATATTTTACCGCTGTTCTCGTCATGACTGAGCTATAGAACTACTCCTCGCCTTCGGAGTGCGCCTGCACGGTTTACGTGCTGATCACATTGTTGATCATACTTCTCATTTAAGTTTTATTCACTTATTCGTGTACGAGCTAGCTTACGAAGTAGTTACCATACTCACGCCATTCCGTACTCTTTCTTGTCGGTTTTATAGACTGATCAGAGAAAGAGAGAGCATGCAAATTATTTTGTTTAAACGAGAAAATACGGATATTAGATGATATTTTCAATAATTTCTTTGCTGCCTTCTCCTTTTTTTCCTTATCATCTGCTGCTTCTGCAACATACATCTCATGAATGTCTACATCGAGGTACTCTACTGGGTTCTGGATGTATGAACAAAACGGGTTGTAGGGTAAAGCGAAACTCTATGTCTTGATAATTTTGTTATAGCAAATCGACATAGAGTAGGATATCAATGGGGAGCATCCTTCTCCTCCGGACGCTCGCGGGCGTTGCGGGCGCGATGTTGCGATTCACTCTCTAATCATTAACATTTATTGAATAAATATGTGTAGCAAAATTATCAAGACATAGAGTTTCGCTTTACCCTACAACCCGTTTTGTTCATACATCCAGAACCCAGTAGAGTACCTCGATGTAGACATTCATGAGATGTATGTTGCAGAAGCAGCAGATGATAAGGAAAAGAAGGAGAAGGCAGCAAAGAAATTATTGAAAATATCATCTAATATCCGTATTTTCTCGTTTAAACAAAATAATTTGCATGCTCTCTCTTTCTCTGATCAGTCTATAAAACCGACAAGAAAGAGTACGGAATGGCGTGAGTATGGTAACTACTTCGTAAGCTAGCTCGTACACGAATAAGTGAATAAAACTTAAATGAGAAGTATGATCAACAATGTGATCAGCACGTAAACCGTGCAGGCGCACTCCGAAGGCGAGGAGTAGTTCTATAGCTCAGTCATGACGAGAACAGCGGTAAAATATGTTTAGAACTAGCGAAAAACCAATTTGAGAAATTAGTAAACGTCGTCGGAGCACACCACAATTCAGATTGTCGTTACAAAACGGGTTCGTTCACAAATTATGTATTTTTTAAAAATTATGAATTTTAAACTGAAGGTGTAATATAATATGTAGAAGATATTGAGCAAATAAAAAATTTACCTGGGCCATGGGAAAATAGTGAGAATTAATTTAATGTAAAATTTTTTCCGAAAATTCCCAAATTCCAGCCTTCGTTGACCGTTGATCAAAAAACTCTCCTTGACAATAGTTTCTTAGAATTCGCCAAGGAGTCGATTGCACCCACTCCCGAATCGATTGGGTTCGAAATCAACCTTTTAGGAAAAGGCGCCAAATTGTTGTGTGGTCACCCCCTGAAGCGAATTTTCAATTGGAAGCAATTTCCAAGTACCAGTGTACTACACTCATGGAGCCTGTAATTATCACACATAAAACAGAAAAATTCATTTTTCATCGATACCGCACCTATGTCGATTTTCTCAGATAGCGTTTTATATGCATGTTAGAGATGTTCACAAAAGTTTTTACACTATTGCTGAACATTGATCTTTGATCTTTGTATGTTGATCTTTGATCGCTGAAACCGAGTAGACCTCAGCATAACTTTTGCTACGGATCTGAAAGGAATCGGAAGTAAACCAAAATAAGGGATATAATTATATGATAAATTGCTAAGCTGCTTGCGCAGGAACCATAATTTTAGAAGACCTGCCCTCTGAACTGTAGGGTCTCAAAATCAGTCCTCCTTCAAAAAAATATAATTTATGCCCTGAGGGCAAATGGCGAGCTATGACTACCATATTAGGGGGATAAACATTACTCGACACTAGCATCATTTCAGCCAATAGAATGGGTTGTTAGCACATCTAGAAGCTGAGTTATAAATTTTGGAGGCCAAAGTTGCAACCCTGCCACAGCTTGAAATCGGAGTCGGAGCCATTCCGGATTGTTTGACTGTACAGCCCTAGTGGGGATCTCCACTCTGACAGTGTTTCAGAAGAACAGGACCTTTCACCAAAGAAATGTAATTTTTCAAAAAAGTGTATTTCGATAGAATCATTACTATGCAACAGTGACCTAATTTAATTACACCAACACATCATGGTTGTATCCCTTGATAAATTCTGTACATTGACTCAAAAGATCAGCTTGATTGCTTTCCTGGATCAAAAGTTATAAAAAAACGAAAAAGTGTCCGATGACTTTTAGGCTACACTGTACATATACGATGATTCATATAATTTATTCACCGTAAATAGCAACTTTTTTTCTCAACCAATGAAATGAAATGTAGAAGCATGAGATCGAAGAAACATATGAGAATGGAGAAATGGTATGTAGGCGAAGGAACATTTAATTTGATGTGCGAAAACCTGTCGCTTTCTAGTTTCACATAATGCCCATAGCGTGGATCATTGCTTCACAGTCAGTGATCAATCGAAGAAACTTCTAGTACTATATTATCACAATATTTTTTAAACAATTTTTAGTAGGCGCCCACATTGGTGTGCTGGGATGAGGATGTTAACCATTGGTCATATGACATATTCCACCATTGGGTTTAATTACCCAAGTTTGAGGTAATCCCTGCACTGATGATGAGACGTCAGTCTCGAAACGTCTGCCAATAAATAATTCACTAATCCTTCATTACTTCACTGGTCTCACATAGAAATCCACATCATATTCCACCATTCTCTTATTGTAGTACACATTCAATACTTTCAATTACAAGTAACATGTCGCTTTCTCGTTTCACGCAATCCTCATTGTATGAGGAAAAAAGTAATATTGTTTTGAGGAACACAATTTCGGTCATGAGTTCTAAACAGAAGAACCACTACTTGGGTTTGCCATCTTCAGTAGAACCCCAATTAAGTTGGATATCAAAAAATATTTATTGTGATAATTGGTTAGCATGCTGCAAGCAACATCTCTTTTTTATGAAATGTGAAATGATAACGCAAATATGCGGAATAGGAACACACCATTGCAAATAACCTGCCGCTTTCTCGTTTCACTCTCTTCAAATAAATAAGTTTCACTCAATCCTCATTGCGCGACAAGTCGTTCGGTGACCAATGCGTGCTTGACAATCACTTTGAAATGAGATTAATATTTATATTCATCAAATACCAATGAAACGCGTGATGATGAAATGAAAATGCATATGACAATACTTATTGATTCTCTTAATTTAGAACACATCATGCAATTTTTATTTTTACTAATAACCTGTCGCTTTCTCGTTTCACGCAATCCTCATAGCGAGATAAGGCGTGCAGTGATCAATAGATCTTTGCGGTGCTTTCTTTAGCAATACTTATTGATTGTAGATGAGGAAGAGGAAGGCGATGAGGATGATGACGATGAAGGAATCGATGAGAATGCAGCAGGAATACATCGAAAGCGAATGGAGAATATGGAGAGGAGAGTGCTCGAGAATGTACGGTTATTGAATAGTTGTTTGGAATTTATTGATTAGATTTTGATAAGAATTTATTGATTAGTTGTTAATAAGAATTTATTGATTAGTTGAGGAATATTTGTTAATTGTCTGTAAATGTTCCAGGAAGAAAAGAAGCGATGGGAGGCGCGTCGAGGAAATCTTCTTTGGGATTACTACGAAAATTCGTGGACGTCAACAGCGGTTGGTCTCTTATCGTGGTTACTATCGCAATATTTTTGGACTAGAGTGGAATGTGAAGAAGAAGATTAACAATGCCGATTTCGATTCCCCTACTGTATCTGAGGCTTAGTTCGAAAACAGCGGTAGAAACTACGAAGCCTTGCAACATTTAGCGGCATTTTAGGACCAAAATGTAGCTAGGAATATTTATTAATTATTTATTTTTGAATGCCTGTTCGAACTTTGAAAATCTATAGCGTTATGCCTCACAATAAGATTTGAAGCCGTATCCATAAATCGTAGCAAACCGTTTTTCGATGTTCATGGAACCAAACCGCACCACTGAAACGTGTGGCGAGATTAAGTAGCTGTAATCGAGCATAATACATTTTCGGTGCCCTTACCATTGATTTTGGTTCGATTTTTTATGGGTTTCGAAATATGGTGTGTCGATTTAGAAAATATGTTATATTTCGCTTAAAATCGTCATTTTTAGCCTATTTTCGCATTAAGTGGCTGAAAATGAGCCGTATATAGTGGGTCCTCACATTGTGAGGGTATGAAAATGTATGATCGATCATCTGTTTCAGTCATCAGTGGTGATGCTGCAAGTGGCAGCGGAGCTATCGCGTGCGACAGTGGAACTCGTATGGGTCACAGCCATCGCTATCTCGTCCCAGTTGAGTGCTGGAGATATTGGAAACGACGCCTACACCCTCACTTGCCTTGACTATATGAAACCGTTGGTTTTAACCTTGATTTATTGATTTATTTATTGATTGTTATATTAGCCGAGGCATAATACAATAGCAAAATGATGAGTTGTGATCACAGGGTGAAAAGAAATTGATGAGGTTTTCAAAAAAAAAATTCCCAAAATTCGGCCGTGCTTCACAGTTTGTAACGTACTTTTCGACCTCTGGTTTTGATCAGTAATGGCTCGTTGAAATAATAGTGGAAACCCGAAATCGGCGACTTTCCACCCGTTGAAAAGTACCCGGAAAGTCAAAAATGGAAATACGAAATTTGAATTTGCGCGCGCGCAATGGGGTGCGGGAATTCAAATTAAGTGTTTCCATCATCAATTTTTAGCAGTTAAAATGGAAATTCAACTCGGAAAGTCGGAATTTATATTCCCGCACCTCTTTGCGCGCGCGTGAATTCAAATTTCGTGTTTCCATTTTCGACTTTCCAGTTACTTTTTAACGGGTGGAAAGTCGCCAATTTCGGTTTTCCACTATTTTTAACGAGCCATTAATCAGAATGGGCACTACTCTCACTCTTCAGATACATCACCAAGTTTGCGCCCGCCAAGAATGCCATCGCCAAGGCGGATGATCTACTTCGTATTCGATTCGAACGAGAGCTGCCCCTGCCCCTCTACCAGCACTGGTCCCTACTCCAGGCTATGAAGGTATTGATTGATTACTGATTGATATGAGTTTGGTAGATCAACATTGATCCTTCCATATAGTTGTAGTGCGGTCCATGATTTGACTCTGTATTTTGATCTTTGGTCTTTGGCATTATCGATTGATTAACAGGTCAACGAGTTCTTCTCGTGCAAGACGCGCAACTGGACGCAACGAGGCGAGCACGACATGAAACATCTACTCGCGAACATCGGGTACGGTAGTTTGTAGTTTGATCTTTGATCTCCGGCTGTAGTTTGATCTTTGATCTCCAACTGTAGTTTGATCTTTGATCTCTCTTCCAGTCTGACGTTGAATGAGTGCCGGCAGAAGTACACGTCCATGACTCTGGAAAGGAGGAAGGAGGTAAGACGGGGTTGCATTTGCATTTGCATTTGCACATGCATTTGGGGTTGCATTCGATTCGAAGACTATCGAGCGTTGCTGAGGTTTCTTTTGTGGTTTTTGATTGATTCTTCATTTTTTCTTGCATTCTCTTTGGAAAAAAAACAATATTTAAATATTTAAAATATAAATAATATTTAACATTTAAAGTTTTATATTTATAAATCTATTAAAATTTAAATTTAAATTTAAAAATAAAAAAAATTAGATCCTTCCTCACGGCCTCGACGGACATGTCACAACTGCACAAGATGATCGGAGTGACGAAGGTACGGTAGGGAAATATTGATTGATCATATTCATACTCGTCATACTGTATCAATCAATAATCAGTGTTTCTGAGGGTTCTTTATGATTTCTCTCGGTGTGTGCAGAGTAGATCATAGTTATTGATTGTTTATTGATTGATTAGTTGTAGATACTGTATTTATTGATTAGTTGTAAATAGTTTATTGATTGATTGATTTATTTCAGTCTGAGCTGGAAGGAATCTGGACCAATGTGGGCATCGCGATCAATCAAGCAGAGATCATACCCAATGGACACTTTTACCTCTTCTCGCCCCAACGACCGAGGTTATGAATTGGTGATCTTTGGTCTTTGATCTTTGACCTTTACAGTTGGGAGACTAGACTGTTAGTCAACTTTTCCCTCATTGCAGATTCAATGTGTAATTTAAAATTAAAAAAAAAAAGATATTTCATGATCATTTTAAGGTTTTCATAGATGTGTTTAGCTTTTTCATTGACAACTTTCTTCATTGAAATTATTTTCAAGTCGTACCATAGTGCATGCATTACATATATTTGTACATTCTATTAATTATTATTAACTTAATTTATCGTACATTTATGAGATGATTTGTGAGATCTTATAAGATGCTGATAATTCTCCATTTTCAGGAAGTCATGTCTCCTATCCCGTCCTGCTCTCCTCGCCTTCTCTCACTTCCTAGCATCTGCTTTCTCTGTCAGCAAGAAGGGACGAAATGCACGACCATTGGTCGTTGCTCTGCCATACGAGGAAGAGGGTACGGTAGTTTATTAAGACACCGGCTCAGTGAGATTCCAGGTAGTGCCGGACATCGACCTCACCGATTTGGCTCAAAATTTTTTTGTGGACACCCCCATGGCCCCCTATCACAAAATGGGTATTCATTTGGGTTGGGTCCTTGAAACACAGATGTGGCGGGTTTTCGAAATTTGAAAACTCGATTTTCGCCAAAAAAAAGTGGAGCGACCTAGGTCCAATATTAGTGTGGAATAATTACATATATGCCTATGCAACAAAAACTCGCTATTGGACGGTCCGGATATCCGATCGCAAACTGATTTTTTTACCTCCTCAAAACATTCTAAATTTAATTAAAATTTTAAAACAAAAAACGGCAGCCCAATTTTAGCCACATTTTATAGAGCAAAAAATTCCGCATCGAATAAGGCAAAAAAATCAAAAATCGATCGACCCGTGTTTTGAGATAAATGAACCTGAAGATGACCCGAAAATATTTTTGTTTTCAAACTCCCTCATGTTTGTACTCATATTGAAGAACTTGTCGAGATGAACATCTTTCATGTTGAACGTTTTGTCTGAAACTCATGTACAAGAGAAATACATCTTCATTTATTCTTTTATTTATTCTCACAGTTTTTCAGTCAATTTAGAGTAAATCGAAAGTAAAATATTTTTTGTGCACAAAGTGATTACGCCTATATTGTAGAACTCAAAAATCCATACTTAATTAGTTGTTTCACGAAAAAAAATTGTTGACCCCTATGCTGAAAAACATGGCCTCTAAAGTGGTCATTAAAAAAAGTTGTCGAAACCTTGCCATGTTTATACTCATTTTAAAGCACTCGTCGAGCACATCATTTTTTATGTTGGTCGTATTCTATGAAAGTCGTTTGTTCTCAAGATACAAGCGATACAAAATATTTGGATCCAATAAATCTTAATTCACGTATTTCTCTTGTACATGGGTTTAAGACAAAACGTTCAACATGAAAGTTGTTCTACTCGACGACCTCTTCAATATGAGTACAAACATGAGGGGGTTTGAAAACAAAAATATTTTCGGGTCATCTTCAGGTTCATTTATCTCAAAACACGGGTCGATCGATTTTTGATTTTTTTGCATTATTCGATGCGGAATTTTTTGCTCTATAAAATTAGGATAAAATTGGGCTGCCGTTTTTTGTTTTAAAATTTTAATTAAATTTAGAATGTTTTGAGGAGGTAAAAAAATCAGTTTGCGATCGGATATCCGGACCGTCCAATAGCGAGTTTTTGTTGCATAGGCATATATGTAATTATTCCACACTAATATTGGACCTAGGTCGCTCCACTTTTTTTTGGCGTAAATCGAGTTTTCAAATTTCGAGAACCCGCCACATCTGTGTTTCAAGGATACAGCCCAAATGAATACCCATTTTGTGATAGGGGGCCATGGGGTATCCACAAAAAATTTTTGAGCCAAATCGGTGAGGTCGATGTCCGGGGTCAGTGGCTCAACCCTCGAATCTTACTGAGCCGGTGTCTTAATTGATTAGAGATTGATAGTTTTCCCATTCAAGTTGAAGGCTGTGATTTTGGTTTTGTGAAGGTGAAGAGTGGTTTGTGGGGCAAACAGATTAGTACTAGTATTGTAGATTAGTGTTGTAGAGTTTTGGTTGACTGATTGACCAAACAAATCGACCCACTATATAAAATTAACGACGAGGGTACCGAAAATGTATGAGTATTATTATTATTATTTATTATTATTGTTATTATTATTATTATTATTATTATTATTATTATTATTATTATTATTATTATTATTATTATTATTATTATTATTATTATTATTATTATTATTATTATTATTATTATTATTATTGTTGTTGATTTATTTATTCAGGATGGCAGCTCGTGCTGGGTATCATGCCACTGGCGACGTCCTACGCTGATTCTCATCTCAAATCGTGAGTTGTAATTAGAGGTGGTGAGTCGAACACCGGTACGTCTCTCGAAACGGACGAGAAATGAGTCTAGTTTCGGGGCACTACTTCAGAATAGGGTACCAGTACACCGGGCAAGTCCAAAAGGACATGAAAAATGAAATTAACACAAAAGAAAGGACGTTTATATTAGGCAATTATACTATTATTTTGGACTGGTACCCTATTCTGAAGTTGTGCCAGTTTCGGCAAATGCCAATTACCCTAGCGAAACCGGGGCGAAACGACCTCTCATCGACTCTCGTTTCGGCAAAACCTAGCTATTCGACCTATGATAGTAATAGTAACAGCAAAAAAACAATGAGTGCTGTTGATGAATTGATCCCGTGGAATTCATGTTTCACAGCGTATAGAAAGACTGCATTGTCTAGGATTCAATGATGAAGTCGGCACCCATCCCCGCTCAGATTATATTATCTATGATACCGTACATGTTCTATATATCTATATTCTATATGCCATATATCTATACCTTGTGCATCATGTGCTACCGTATACCGTATGCAACAAATGTTTCTTTTGCAGATTCATGGGTCGAGCGTTTGAGCGCGACGCCAAGCAACCTCGAATCAGTGTGCGGAGGGAGTTCTTCGATCCGAATAGTGGGTCCTATATTCATTGATATCGATTTAAAAAATACTTTATTAACTTTATTCAAATCACTTTGATCATTCATTAAATGTGCCAGGCGCATTTGTGTTTCGTGATGTCTTCTTGCATCCTACAATATGAGGCCGTTTGCGTAAGACTCGACTAAGTGCCGGCACAGTAAAAAAATCAAATTTTGGATATCGAGGTTCTCAAGGGTGCTTATGACGATGGTCACGTTCATTTTGCACCTAGAGCCACCGTTGAGGCCAGACGACGTCGCGTTGAAATCGCGTGTTTAGTCATTTCTCGTGATCCGATAGTGCTAAAAATTGCAAAACATACCAACAGGGGCAGAATTTTATGGCGGTCACGCCTGTCTAAATCATTTTTCATGGAAAAATTTTAGAAATATTCAAAATTGGAAATTCAGTCGATGGAAAAAGTCCGTTTTGCGAGATACATAGATCGGACCGGAATGGCATCAGGATTCCATAGAGAAAATTTGAGCCAATTTGCGCCCGAGTCATTCGAGATAATCAATTTTTAGTGTAGTCATTTTGCCTTTGAAGAGTAGGAAAGAGGCTAGAGAGTATGGAATTGTGAGAGAGCAGAGAAGGTTGAAGGGAAGGGCATCCCGTCCACTCCACTTCATTCCCATCCTGATCGTCTCACCTGCCTCTCTGCTCTCTCACAATTCCTACTCTCTAGCCTCTTTCCTACTCTTCAAAGGCAAAATGACTACACTAAAAGTTGATTATCTCGAATGACTCGGGCGCAAATTGGCTCAAATTTTTTCTATGGAATCCTGATGCCATTCCGGTCCGATCTATGTATCTCGCAAAACGGACTTTTTCCATCGACTGAATTTCCAATTTTGAAAATTTCTGAAATTTTTCCATGAAAAATGAATTAGACAGGCGTGATCGCCATCCAATTTTGCCCCTGAGGGTATATTTTGCAATTTTTAGCACTATCGGATCACGAGAAATGACGAAAAACGCGATTTGAACGCGACGTCGTCTGGCCTCAACGGTGGCTCTAGGTGCAAAATGAACGTGACCATCGTCATAAGCACCCTTGAGAACCTCGATATCCAAAATTTGATTTTTTTACTGTGCCAAATTTTATTTCTTTTAGTCGATTCTTACGCAAACGGCCTCATATAATGCAGAATAGTTCAAAAACAGTTTGTAACTTCAGTGATCCTTCTCAAGAACGAGGATCGACTTCGTTTCTTCAACCAGTTGCAGACACTACTTGAGACTGTCTGAGGGACTACAAACTACAAAGTGCAATTTTCCCCATTTTGAACATGTGATCTTTGATTCTTGATCTTTCTCCCCCGAAACCATATCGTGATTGCTACTTTACTATTACTTACATTTTAACAGTTAGTCTCAGAGCCTCTACACTTTGAATACTATTACTAATGTTGTTCTTTTCCTCGAGTATTTGATCTTTGAACTTTAAACCGTATATCTGAAATCATCCTGTCCCTCTCTACCTCTCCGGTAACCCTGTGAATTCCATGCCTGCATAATATCTCCTAGCTCTTTCTTTTGATTGTATCATGTCAGTCTACGATAGATCTACCGTAACCTTATTTAATTCTAACTAACCAATCTACCATAAGCCTGGATATGATATTTGTCTAACCGAGCTACTGTATCACGAAGCCATATGCAATTTTGACTATGTTCTACGTTTGCTTGTGATAAATTGTGTGTGTATTCTCTGTGTTGAATTGAGAAAACGAGAAATTCGACTGATTGACAATAGTTTATAGTTTAATCTCTGATCTAGATATAACCGTGAAGTGACTCTCAATTGTTCTTGGACAAGATCGCACGTAAAAATTAAACGGTGAGACTATCGTTTTTTTTTGTCTTCCTGCCAAATTATAAATGATGTCCCTGTGATGAAGGGAGAATATCTTATCGAGAAAGATCAAAGATCATCTGGGTATACCCTATCGATTAACTTTCCCCTAAGGATTTGATCGTTTCCTTGTCTTTAGAGAAATGCTAAAGATAAAATACGATTGAGTAATTAAAAAAGAAAAAAAAACACTTTGAACAACGTTCTTTTTCATATTGCGTCAATTTGCGCACAATCCTACATGATGATGGAGTTACCGGTGGATTTCGCGTTTCATGCGTTCATAATAGCATTTTGAATTGTAAAAATTACCGTTACCGTTTGCCAAACGATACATTCCATAAGCAGAATTGTTATAATACTTTTAAATTAAATTAGTAGAATTAATAGATGTACCAGTTTATTTTTGCATGTACTTTGATTATTTTTTAAATAAAAAAATATAAATAATTTTATATTTTTTTTATTATGCGGGTACGTAATGAACATTACATATTATTAGGAAACGTACAAGCGGTTTACATCTCTCTTTATTGCTTTTCTCACAATTCTACTCGCGCGTTGATTTGGTCTATGTATAATCATTATTCGATATCTGTTATTTCCCGGATGTCTTGCCTAGTTAACAAACTGGATAATAAAAAAAAGGTAAAGGTACAACCCGTTATTCAAGGCACACGAAGTCCTGCGGGTGATCACTGCTAGGCCAGTGATCTTTCAAGGCCAATTCAGTCTGGAGGGCCTAATCTCTTCTTCGGACCTACTTTACCGCGTGATCTAGTCACTACCTATCCCCCTTTCGGGCGCCTTGGTGGGGCGGAGGCGGTGAAACGACCGGGAATCGAACCCAGGACAGATGGAATGATGGCGCGCGCCTTAGACCACTACACCACTTCGCACCTCTGGATAATATGACCTTTAAATTAATTTTACAGAGGCCTTCATTTTTTAAAATTTCACCTGAAAAGCCCTCATTTTTCAGGGGGGGGGGGGCACCTCCATGTCGGCGCCCATGTGGGCTACAAACCTGTCGCTTTCTCGTTTGGCACAATGCCCTTATCGTGTACAATTCCTTCAGTGATCAATCTGGATTGGCGAACCATTCTAGTAGCATATTATCAAAATAAATTTTTCAAATCAATCTTTATCATGTTCACACATTGGTGTGCTGGGATGAGGATGTTAACCATTGGTCATATGACATATTCCACCATTCTCTTATTGTAGTACACATTAAATTCTCATTCAATGTACACAATTACGAGTTACCTGTCGCTTTTTCGTTTCATACAATCATTATTGCGCGACATTTCACGCGGTGATCAATGAATCCTTGAAATATCGCCTTCATGCACATTAAAGTAAAACTAAATTATGTAAGATAGAATGAACAAATAATGAATTTTAAAAATAAAAATCAAAAAATTTACAAATCATAGTTTCTAAACAGTGAACCTCTACTCAATGGGGTTTGCCATCTTCAGTAGAACCCCAATTAAGTTGGATATCAAAAAATATTTATTGTGATAATTGGTTAGCATGCAACATCTCATTTATATGAAATGTAAAATGATAGCGCAAATAATAGGAATACACCATTACAAATAACCTGTCGCTTTCTCGTTTCACATAACAATCATTATGTGAGAAGTCACACAGTGATCAATGGGCCATCCGTAGTGCGGAGTAATAATAATAATATTTATACGTATTCATCGTATAACAATGAAACGGGTGATGGTATAATGTAAATTTATGTGATAATGATAACGATGACGATACTTATTGATTGCAGATGAAGAATAGGAACACACCATTACAAATACCCTGTCGCTTTCTCGTTTCACTCTCTTCAAATAAGTAAGTTTCACTCAATCCTCTTTGCGCGACAAGGCGTGCGGTGGCCAATGCGTGCTTGACAATCACTTTGAAATGATATTAGTATTTATATTCATCAAATACCAATGAAACGCGTAATGATGAAATGAAAATGCATATGACAATACTTTCTCTTAATTCAGTACATATCATGCAATTTTTGTTTTTACTAATAACCTGTCGCTTTCTCGTTTACGCAATCCTCATAGCGAGATAAGGCGTGCAGTGATCAATAGATCTTTGCGGTGCTTTCTTTAACAATACTTATTGATTGTAGATGAAGAAGAGGAAGGCGATGAGGATGATGATGAAGGAATCGATGAGAATGCAGCAGGAAGACATCGAAAGAGAATGGAGAATATGGAGAGGAGAGTGCTCAAGAATGTACGGTTATTGATTAGTTTGTAGGAATTTAATGATTAGTTATTGAGAAGAATTTATTGATTGTGTACACAAGTAGGGAAGATTTGAAATCTGATGTCATATTTGGGCCAATTTACTCTCTCCGTGTACGGTATTTGCAAAAATACTTCATAAATGTTACACTAAATGAGTTTTTTTTTCCTTTTTCTTTAAAACTATTTCGAAAAATAATATTTTAGAAAATTTTCTGTTTTAAAAATATATTTTCTGTTTCTGGTCAGCAATTTTTCTGGTCTCCAAAATGACCAGAAAACAGAAAAAAACAGATTTTTGAAGCAGAAATTCCCAGCCTTGGAGTTAACTCTAAAGTGTGTAGTGGATCAGACGATTTTGGTCAATCCTTAGGTGTCATGCGTGATTTATAATTTCTAAACAAAAGCAATGATATCCATGCGCATCGATTGAAAGCCTTGGAAGAAAATAGAAAGATAAAATTTTATGTTGTCTTTTATATTCTCATTTTGAAGTATAAATATACGTGGCTTCTGTTTCTCTAACATCCTTCCCTTTCTCTTTTTTCCATAGTCTCTTCTGAATTTTGGTCTATAAAAGAGGGCCTTAACACCTCATAATCATTCAGATGTCAATGAATATTCTACTCTTCATTCTCGCTCTGGTTGTGAATTCCCAAGGTGAATATCATTGAATTATTCACTTGAATAGTATTTCTAATAATAATAATCATAGTAATAATATATATCTTGACATCATTACCTTCAGAAGGGCCAACACAATTGGGTTCTTTCCACAAGATTTATCCTTTAGTTTCTGAGAGAATTCATCTCCATTCAAGATAACGTCCGCATATGAAACTAAATTAGAATAGTCAAATAACCCAAGAATACTTTGTTGTTCGTCCAAGTGGCCTGTTTGACAATGCGGAAGAACCGCTCCTGACTTTAAAAGTCTTCTAGGATGAATACTGTTGATGATTTTCTCTTGATGGAATAGGCGAGTGTAGTCGAGAATGTAGAGGAAATAGTCCAACCGACCGAACCGCAGAGAGAAAGGCAGAAGAGATTTTTATCAGCATCAATGAAATATACCTACCGCATGTATTGTAAGGGAAGAGGAGAAAATGAAGTTACTTTCAGTGAATGCTTCATTGCCCTGTGAAAATCCACCACTACTGAACGAACAACTTCCGCCTAACCTCGCCCATGCCGGGGACATGGTGATCGAAAGAGATGGGGATGATTTGTACCTCACCTGCCCAGAGTCTAGCCAATGGATTCTGGCACGTTTTCATTTAATAGTACAAATTAAAGATAAAGCAATTGATTTAACAATTTTACAATTCGCTCATGTTAGAGGGACAGAAATGAGCATTGATATTAACTTGAATGAATTGAATATGTTATTATTATTACTTTCCCTTTCGCTTCTGTAGTTGCTATCACGAGTGTATCAAATAAATAAATAAATTAATTAATTAATATTGAAGAAACAAGCAGCCACTGGAACTTTAATACCATCTACGGCAGAGATTAAATGCATTGGAAACACGTAAGTTTTTATTATTATGTTTTAAGTTAAAATTTCTTAATAATACTTAACAATGTAGAACCAGTTTATGAAGCAATTTTTTAAGGTGGATAACGGAAACCGATGTTACATTAGCACCAGAAGATCTGGTAATAATTAATACATTTGCCTATTCATTTCTTATTGTTTTTAAAGGTTGTATTACACTAATATTTTCGTGAACAAACTGTGAGTACAGAAAGATATCAAAAGATATTCTGCATACCTTAAATAAATTATTTTATGCTAATTCAGCTTATTGATCGCTAGAAATTTTGAAAAGGAAATTTCGACAATAGGTTTTGATCCAGCACGATAAACTAGACAGCGCTTTCACCACTACGACATGGTATGGATGAATGACTTTAATGAGCATCACAACCGGAACTTTCCTGTTTTTTTGGCACGGAGTAATTTGTATAAGTTCCCATGCTCCCCTGCGAGGGAGCGATTGAATTAGGATATGAACGAGAGATTAAGAAAATAGAGAGAGCCATAACAAGCTGCCCCGCTGTATTGAATAAATCAGAATTCATTGTTGATTCTTTACTTCACTACATTTTTGAATCTTGGTCTTTTCAGTTCGCCTGTGTTGAGGGAAAAATCAATCCCAAAATAGGTACTCGCTTAAATTTACAACGAATATTGTGATAAGTATCGGTGAATAACAAAATACATTCAGCGTGCATTATCAACTTCAACGGCTTCAATCAGGAGATACTCGTTGGAGATTCATACAAAACATGCCAGTCAGGACAGACAACACGTTTTACCATAAATGGTAATTCGATCGATGGAACGAAACTGAAATGTGTGCGAGCCGGCACAGTTTCGGTTGATGACGAAGAACACCAATATGATAACACTGCTCACCCAAGACAAGTCGTTATGGAATGTGCAGGTTTGTGATAACACTTGTTTAATTTTCATAGTAATTCAGTAGTAAGTAAAATATCATCTTTGCTACCTACAGTACCGTGCAAAAGTCTGGCCGCAAAATTTGAATTGTTAGAACTTTCTTCATACTTGACCGATCGGCCTACGGTTTGTTTTATTTAATAGTATGACCATTGGAGAAAATTTGTATGGTATCGATTGTTTCATCATAATTGGAATTCCAAGCTGCGATCGTAAAAATAGGTTTATTCTCAGGTAGATTTTTTCTGTTAGCCCATTTTTTGTGAGGGACGAACAACGTTAATTGCACATCGCTCCGAGGAATTAGCTAATTTCGCCTGATCCATCAAAATTTTGTAAAAATGTTTAACTTAGTCCGTAGTTGAGCTACAGGCCTCCGATTCAACAAGTATTATCGCAAAGTAATGGGACAGTACCATGCCAATTTTGGAAGGATTCCGGCTCTTGAAGAGAAAATTCGAAAAATTTACCATACAGTGTTGTGGGTCTTACGGTATTTCTGAGCTGCTTTTTCTAAAATTCTGAAAAGTTGCCATGGCGTGCCTAGAAATGTACCTAACATGTCTGATAGATGGCGAGATTACAGCAATTCAATTACGACTTTGCCAATAAAAATCCCATTGACGATCAAAGTGGGCTGAGCCTAATTTCGATAGTTCGAGATTCCTAAAGAGGTGATCGAAAATGAAATAACAACATGAAAAGTGAAGGAAATAACGAGTAATGTTTGGTCTGGATTTCTTTCGAATCAATAGCAGCTTGGCATCTACTCTCCACCAACTTTTCCAGCACCTCTAGACGAATCCGTCCACTTTGACTTCCAATGGTATTTTTATTGGCAAAGTCGTTTTTGAATTGCTGTAATCTCGCCACTTTGCAGACATGTTAGGTACATGTCTAGGCACGCCATGGCAACTTTTCAGAATTTTAGAAAAAGCAGCTCAGAAATACCGTAAGACCCACAACACTGTATGGTAAATTTTTCGAATTTTCTCTTCAAGAGCCGGAATCCTTCCAAAATTGGCATGGTACTGTCCCATTACTTTGCGATAATACTTGTTGAATCGGAGGCCTGTAGCTCAACTACGGACTGAGTTATGACATTTTTATAAAATTTTGATGGGTCAGGCGAAATTAGCTAATTCCTCGGAGCGGTGTGCAATCAACGAGGTTAATGGCTTAAGATGTTATATATTTATCACATGCTCACGCATGAACGATACAGTCGAAAAATTGTGAAGTAATAATTAATCAATATACTCTCAAGAACGGTAGATAAAGATTAAGATGATGGATGTGGCAAATGGGGTGGGAAGTCTCATGTGAGCTAGCCGTCCCTCTCATATCATCGTGTAGTTACTCATGTATATCGTCGTTCACTGATAGTTGTTAGTTCCTCACAAAAAAATTAGGCTAACAGAAAAAATCTAAGCGAGAATAAACCTATTTTAACGATCACAGCTTGGAATTTCAATTTTGATGAAATCATTTCATCATCGTAGGTAACAAACGATACCATACAAATTTTCTCCAATGGTCATACTATTTAACAAAAAAACCGTAGGCCGATCGGTCAAGTATGAAGAAAGTTATAACAATTCAAATTTTGGGGCCGGACTTTTGCACGGTACTGTAACTTGTATCATCGTGTTTAGTAAAACTCCACTACCTCTCAAATAATCGGTCAGCAATTATACTTTTCTTTAGCACTGCATAAAGTATTGTATTATTATTATTATTGGTAATCAACTTTTGACATTCACCATTTCAGATGAGTCAACTGCGCCTACTACTACCATTAGGTTTGTTCATGACTTCTCGAAAAAAAAAACTCATAATTAAAATAAAATGATAAAATAAATAAATAAAACGATTAAAATGTTTAAAAACGTTTAGTACTACACACACAGAGAAAAAGTGCTAAAAGACCAACCAAAATAGTTGTACTATATTAGATAGAAGACGTAGGAGGTGTTAAATATAACACTTTTTAGGCCTACTCTGGAAAGACCTTGTAAGAGTTGAAACAACATAAAGAGGTGTTAAATATGGCATTTATGGTTGATTTATGGTCATTTATGGTTCACGGCGAGAACTTTAATTATATGCGATTTCAATCAATACTTCAGTATATTACATGTATAATATCGTAATCAAATCGTGTACCCGCACAGAATAACATGCAAATCTTTGTAATTATTGCGTTTATTTAACAGGATTTCCAGAGCGTTATCCCATGGTTTCGAGTAATTTACTACGGTGGGCTGACACTCTGGCAAATGAGTTTGACGCGTTCATCACACATTTGCATATGGAAAATGGGAATCTCTGCGGGTTTACCACGTGAAGTCACGCAAAAATATTTTTTACATGCTAAATCCAAGGAAATAGAACAAAATAAATTCAGTACGCGATAAGTATGCCTGAAAATGCAGCCCTCCAAACAACACTTTCCCACTATTAGTTTCTTATTTCTTATAGTCCATTGTTCTTTGCGGGTACACGACTTTGTAAACGAAAAATCAAATTTTTTAAAATCATTTCATATACATATCATATTTCAGTTCTTGTTAACGTTAACTTCCGACACATCGTACAACTATCACTGCGCTCCTGTCGCTCGTTCTCTTCTCATATTGTACTCCTTTATTCAAATTGCTTCAATTAAATGCGAAGTACAGTATATAAAAGCATGCAAATTTACTCTAGTAATACTATATAACATACAATATAAAATAGATACGGCCCCGCTGTTTCGGCCAGGGGTTCTAGACTGCGGAACCCTACTCAGTGGTGTTGGCCATCTTCAGTTGAACCACTACTAAGTATTGTTATCAAAATTAATGTATAATAGTTAAAGTATGTCTCTAATACATACTCATCTCAGCTAATCAACAAATGATATATATAAAATGTAATGAGGTTGTCGCAAAACTATGAACATGCATGTTTTAAATACAGGGGAAGTTTTAAACTACAAATATTGTTTATGAAACTACCTGTCATTACCTGTCGCTTTCTCGTTTCATGCAATCCTCATTGGGCGACAAGTCACGCGGTGATCAATGAATCCTTGAAATATCGGCTTGCATGCACATTAAAGTAAAACTAAATAATGCTAGCAGATACAAAATAGCAACGCAAACTTACAAATAACCTGTCGCTTTCTCGTTTCTCATAACAATCATTATGTGAGAAGTCACACAGTGATCAATGGGCCATTCGTAGTGCGGAGTAATAATAACAATATTTATACGTATTCATCGTATACCAATGAAACGGGTGATGGTATAATGTAAATTTATATAATAATGATAACGATGACAATGATTATTGATTCTCTTAATTCAGTACGCATGTAATTCTTATTTTTATTTTTATTAATAACCTGCCGCTTTCTCGTTTATAGTGGACAATTCCTACGCAATCAGTGATCAATAGGTGTACTGTCAAATATCTATTATCAAAATGAATAAATTTTTTTACCAGGCGCACACATTGGTGTGTTGGGATGAGGATGTTAACCATTAGGGAGACTGCCATTCAAAAAATTTTTCTTCAATATCGTTTAATCTCATGCTAACTTGACAACGTAAAGTCAAAAAAATATTTTTTTCAAACGTTTAGATGTTTTTTTGAAACAACGGTTGCAATAAATCGTTCCGATATGTACAGATCGTATACGGCAGAAGCCGATAAAACTAGGAAGTTTCCAGATCACGCGCTTCAGATCACTGTATAATTCGTTCAGAATTTTTTTATAATTTATTTCACTTATTTTTATGATATCGAAGGCATCAGATAAGTTATATGACCTCAACTTGACTTGCTTGGCAGACTCCCTTTAATGCAGTACACATTAAATTCTCATTCAAATTATTTACACAATTATTTACGAGTTACCTGTCGCTTTCTCGTTTCATGCAATCCTTATTGCGCGAGAACTCAAGCGGTGATCAATTTGACCTTGAAAGATCGGCTTGCATGCACATTAAAATTAAAACTAAATAATGCAAATGTACTCAATACTATTTTGAGGAACACAGTTTCCGCCATAAGTTCTAAACTGTGAACTCTACTCAACGGTGTTGGCCATCTTCAGTAAAACCCCAATTTAGTTGGATATCAAAAAAAGTTTATTGTGATAATTGGTTAGCATGCAACTTCTCATTTATATGAAATGTAAAATGATAACGCAAATATTGGTTGCAGATGCGGAATAGAAAAAAATTACACGTAACCTGTCGCTTTCTCGTTTCATGCAATCCTTATTGCGCGAGAACTCAAGCGGTGATCAATTTGACCTTGAAAGATCGGCTTGCATGCACATTAAAATTAAAACTAAATAATGCAAATGTACTCAATACTATTTTGAGGAACACATTTTCCGCCATAAGTTCTAAACTGTGAACTCTACTCAACGGTGTTGGCCATCTTCAGTAAAACCCCAATTTAGTTGGATATCAAAAAAAGTTTATTGTGATAATTGGTTAGCATGCAAATTCTCATTTATATGAAATGTAAAATGATAACGCAAATATTGGTTGCAGATGCGGAATAGAAAAAAATTACACGTAACCTGTCGCTTTCTCGTTTCATGCAATCCTTATTGCGCGAGAACTCAAGCGGTGATCAATTTGACCTTGAAAGATCGGCTTGCAGGCACATTAAAATTAAAACTAAATAATACAAATGTACTCAATACTATTTTGAGGAACACAGTTTCCGCCATAAGTTCTAAACTGTGAACTCTACTCAACGGTGTTGGCCATCTTCAGTAAAACCCCAATTTAGTTGGATATCAAAAAAAGTTTATTGTGATAATTGGTTAGCATGCAACTTCTCATTTATATGAAATGTAAAATGATAACGCAAATATTGGTTGCAGATGCGGAATAGAAAAAAATTACACGTAACCTGTCGCTTTCTCGTTTCATGCAATCCTTATTGCGCGAGAACTCAAGCGGTGATCAATTTGACCTTGAAAGATCGGCTTGCATGCACATTAAAATTAAAACTAAATAATGCAAATGTACTCAATACTATTTTGAGGAACACAGTTTCCGCCATAAGTTCTAAACTGTGAACTCTACTCAACGGTGTTGGCCATCTTCAGTAAAACCCCAATTTAGTTGGATATCAAAAAAAGTTTATTGTGATAATTGGTTAGCATGCAACTTCTCATTTATATGAAATGTAAAATGATAACGCAAATATTGGTTGCAGATGCGGAATAGAAAAAAATTACACGTAACCTGTCGCTTTCTCGTTTCATGCAATCCTTATTGCGCGAGAACTCAAGCGGTGATCAATTTGACCTTGAAAGATCGGCTTGCATGCACATTAAAATTAAAACTAAATAATACAAATGTACTCAATACTATTTTGAGGAACACAGTTTCCGCCATAAGTTCTAAACTGTGAACTCTACTCAACGGTGTTGGCCATCTTCAGTAAAACCCCAATTTAGTTGGATATCAAAAAAAGTTTATTGTGATAATTGGTTAGCATGCAACTTCTCATTTATATGAAATGTAAAATGATAACGCAAATATTGGTTGCAGATGCGGAATAGAAAAAAATTACACGTAACCTGTCGCTTTCTCGTTTCATGCAATCCTTATTGCGCGAGAACTCAAGCGGTGATCAATTTGACCTTGAAAGATCGGCTTGCATGCACATTAAAATTAAAACTAAATAATGCAAATGTACTCAATACTATTTTGAGGAACACAGTTTCCGCCATAAGTTCTAAACTGTGAACTCTACTCAACGGTGTTGGCCATCTTCAGTAAAACCCCAATTTAGTTGGATATCAAAAAAAGTTTATTGTGATAATTGGTTAGCATGCAACTTCTCATTTATATGAAATGTAAAATGATAACGCAAATATTGGTTGCAGATGCGGAATAGAAAAAAAATACACGTAACCTGTCGCTTTCTCGTTTCATGCAATCCTTATTGCGCGAGAACTCAAGCGGTGATCAATTTGACCTTGAAAGATCGGCTTGCATGCACATTAAAATTAAAACTAAATAATGCAAATGTACTCAATACTATTTTGAGGAACACAGTTTCCGCCATAAGTTCTAAACTGTGAACTCTACTCAACGGTGTTGGCCATCTTCAGTAAAACCCCAATTTAGTTGGATATCAAAAAAAGTTTATTGTGATAATTGGTTAGCATGCAACTTCTCATTTATATGAAATGTAAAATGATAACGCAAATATTGGTTGCAGATGCGGAATAGAAAAAAATTACACGTAACCTGTCGCTTTCTCGTTTCATGCAATCCTTATTGCGCGAGAACTCAAGCGGTGATCAATTTGACCTTGAAAGATCGGCTTGCATGCACATTAAAATTAAAACTAAATAATGCAAATGTACTCAATACTATTTTGAGGAACACAGTTTCCGCCATAAGTTCTAAACTGTGAACTCTACTCAACGGTGTTGGCCATCTTCAGTAAAACCCCAATTTAGTTGGATATCAAAAAAAGTTTATTGTGATAATTGGTTAGCATGCAACTTCTCATTTATATGAAATGTAAAATGATAACGCAAATATTGGTTGCAGATGCGGAATAGAAAAAAATTACACGTAACCTGTCGCTTTCTCGTTTCATGCAATCCTTATTGCGCGAGAACTCAAGCGGTGATCAATTTGACCTTGAAAGATCGGCTTGCATGCACATTAAAATTAAAACTAAATAATGCAAATGTACTCAATACTATTTTGAGGAACACAGTTTCCGCCATAAGTTCTAAACTGTGAACTCTACTCAACGGTGTTGGCCATCTTCAGTAAAACCCCAATTTAGTTGGATATCAAAAAAAGTTTATTGTGATAATTGGTTAGCATGCAACTTCTCATTTATATGAAATGTAAAATGATAACGCAAATATTGGTTGCAGATGCGGAATAGAAAAAAATTACACGTAACCTGTCGCTTTCTCGTTTCATGCAATCCTTATTGCGCGAGAACTCAAGCGGTGATCAATTTGACCTTGAAAGATCGGCTTGCATGCACATTAAAATTAAAACTAAATAATGCAAATGTACTCAATACTATTTTGAGGAACACAGTTTCCGCCATAAGTTCTAAACTGTGAACTCTACTCAACGGTGTTGGCCATCTTCAGTAAAACCCCAATTTAGTTGGATATCAAAAAAAGTTTATTGTGATAATTGGTTAGCATGCAACTTCTCATTTATATGAAATGTAAAATGATAACGCAAATATTGGTTGCAGATGCGGAATAGAAAAAAATTACACGTAACCTGTCGCTTTCTCGTTTCACTCTCTTCAAATAAATAAGTTTCACTCAATCCTCATTGCGCGACAAGTCGTTCGGTGACCAATGCGTGCTTGACAATCACTTTGAAATGAGATTAATATTTATATTCATCAAATACCAATGAAACGCGTGATGATGAAATGAAAATGCATATGACAATACTTATTGATTCTCTTAATTCAGTACACATCATAGAATTTTTTATTTTTACTAATAAAAAGCTGTCGCTTTCTCGTTTCACACAATCCTCATTGGGCGACAAATCACGCAGTTATCAATGGGCCTTTGAATGATTTCTCGGATGACAAATACTGATTGCAGATGAGGTGTCTAGCCGAGCTACAGTAACCCGAATCCATATGAAATTTTGACTATCTTCTATGTTTGCTTGTGATAAATTGTGTATGTATTATTCTCTGTGTTGGTGTTTGAACGAGAAATTCGATTGAATAACTGTAGTTTGTAGTTTGATCTTTGATCTATGTGCGTTTTGTAGAACAGAGAAATGGTGTGCGCAATGAAGAGCCCATTGAGAGAGGGGTAACGTTCCCTTTAAGTTAAAACTTATACGTTTCCATTACAGTAGACTACCAATTCTGGAACCTTCATTTTATTGATCGATTTACGAGTGACCATAGGATAACTGTAAATGTGAATACTGTTTCTGGCATCATGCCAAATGTTCAATGTCTGCTTTACTGAAGGAACGCTGAGTCTCACCTATGCTGGTGCTGCTTTTCGTGAAAGATCAAAGATCAAATTCAAAAAAAAGGTAAATCATATCACGAGTGTCGGTGTTCCTCACAATATGAAGACACCAAATGTTAGCTTATTATTTCCTCTTTGCCTGAGTATCTTTCCTTTTCCTTTGTCACCGCAAAATGAAAATAGGCGAAGAAGAAGAAGATGGAAATAGGATACTCTTATTCTCGCATACCAAATATGAGAAGGCATGACTGGGGAGAGGAAGAGGGGGAGTGGTAGATTGAAAGGGAGGGGAAGAGGGAGAGGGAGAGGGAGAGGGAGAGGGAGAGGGAGAGGGAGAGGGAGAGGGAGAGGGAGAGGGAGAGGGAGAGGGAGAGGGAGAGGGAGAGGGAGAGGGAGAGGGAGAGGGAGAGGGAGAGGGAGAGGGAGAGGGAGAGGGAGAGGGAGAGGGAGAGGGAGAGGGAGAGGGAGAGGGAGAGGGAGAGGGAGAGGGAGAGGGAGGGAATGTAAAGTCCTGGTAGACAGCATAGGTAAAGATGCGGAGGTATTCTTGAGCAAACTAATAGAGAGCGGGTGGAAATGAGAGAGTGCAGAGAAGGAGAGAAGGGGAGAAGATAGTATGGCAAATAAGGGGACAGATAGAGAAAGAGATCTGAATATCCAGAAGCCTCGGTGTATTGCTGGACTGAAAAGTAGATCATCATCGATTCAATATCCCCTTAGGGGGTAATCAATAATGACGTCGACATGGTCGATAATCGTGCTATCGATAGTCGGATTCATAGGAGCTGAAGTTATCTGTGAGTTAAAATGCAATCGTTCAGGGCGTTGTAACATATAGTGCAACCCACATGGATAAATTGCGTAATGTAGTAGCTTATTCAGTTTTCTGTCTATTTTAAAGACCGGAAGGAGCGCTCAGCTGATAAACTTTTAAAAAAGTAAAATAAGAAAGTATAATGAAGGACCCTGAAGGATGCCATGACTCACCGCACCAATGTGCGAATGTGATAAAGGTAAAAAGGTAAAGGTGTCCTGCGGGTTATCACTGCTAGGCCAGTGATATTTCAAGGCCAATTCAGTCCGGAGGGCCTAATCTCTTCTTCGGACCCACTTTACCGCATGATCTAGTCACTACCAATTCCCCTTCCTTGTTGGCGAATGTGATAAAGTTTATTATTATTAATAATAATAATGCTCACTCACATGTCTTGTTTTCAACGAAAAGTGCCTTATACATAATAATACTGTACTTAATTTTTCGGCCATAGAAAAAGTTCATGCAAATTGTATTCATTGGAGTGACCAAGATTTTGGTACAATTTTTAAAAATAAAAACAGGATATTTCAGTAATAACCTACGATGCGGGAGACTACTACGCTCGCGAGATCGTTGATCATTTCAACATCTCACACATGTTCTACAAGGTATGTTTGATCCCTTCGGGACCGAAAGGTTACGGTATCTGGGTTCAGTGACCAATTGGTTACGGTAGTTGATGGTAGAATTCGTACGAACTCTACCGTAACCCGAATGCGTTATGGTAGGTGACACGATTCATTGCAGGATACGACGGGTGGCTATCTCATACTGCAGTCGCAAGAGTTGGAGAGTAACACGTCAGCTGAGTACTGTAAGTAAAATGATTATGAAGCTCACCCCCAATCTATTCTGATACTCTCCGCTCTGGCCGCACTCTCACGCCTTCTTTGTCTACGAGTTAACGTTGTTTGTTGTTAAAAATTACATGGCACTCCTCGAGCTAATTTTTCTCTCCGCTCTGGCAACACTCTCTCGTTGACAAAGAAAGCGAGAGAGCATCGCCCGAGCGGAGAGCGTCAAATTAGTTCGGGGTGTGCGTTTAACAACGGTCTCCACACCATTCGCATTAGCCGTCACGGTCCCTATAGAACATTCTTAATAATTATTATAATAATTCATGTATTCAGTATGCGATGAGATCACTAATGCCTCGATTGTCATTTCACTCGCCCGAACACCCGTGACAATTCAGGTAGAGAGATCAAAGATCAAAGATCACAAATCAAAAACCAAAGGTCAGTGGTCAATGGTCTAGGAATACGATTGAGTACTGTAAAATTGATTCCTACAGCTTGACCGTTCACTTCTCGTGGTGTTGAAAACATTATTTTTTGTCAATATTTGTGTAGGCATGCCGATTTCAATACCAGGCTATCAGTGGCCGGTGGTATGCCTCTTTGCAGCCCTATCAGGCAATCAGTGACTACTGGTATGCGAGTACCTTTATCAGGCTATCAGTGGCCGGTGGTATGCCTCTTTGCAGTCCTATCAGGCTATCAGTGACTACTGGTATGCGAGTACCTTTATCAGGCTATCAGTAGCCAGTGGTATGCCTCTTTGTAGTCCTATCATGCTATCAGTGACTACTGGTATGCCAATACCTTTATCCATCAAGCCTTCAATGGCGCCGGTGGTACGCCAGTTTGACACAGCGACCTTTGTAGGTGATGGTGGATCTCGCTGCAATCTCTCGCATTCCCGTCATTCAAGTGCTGTTCGACACGTGGACCCTCGACAATGCCACGAGAGGTGCGAATTGAATTTCAAAGGCCTAATTTGAGATTCTCCACTCTGGCAACACTCTCTCGCTTTCTTTGTCCGCAAGAGAGCGTGGCCAGAGCTCACTCCTGCAGTGAGAATAGCGATATTTAAAAAAAAATATTTTTACGCCTTTTTTTAAAAATTTTTAATATTTTTTTTGTAGAAATTTCGCCTATGCATCAAATATTCATTTCCCATTCAATTATAATAGCTTAGTGAAACTCACTTGATTCTCAGAACTACACACGCTAAAGAATGTCATTAGGAATCATGGGCCAAAGAGGTTTGACAGGGCAAATATTGATTTTTTACAGATCATGCAAATTTACTCAATACTAATCATAAATAAGCAATACAATAGACAAAAGTTTTCAAAGACCAAAGATCAAAGATCAATCTACAGTAGCCCTCCATAGTAATCGGCCAAAGACCAAAGATCAAAGATCGCTCTACAGTAACCCTCCCGGAGGACATGGTAAACTACGTCGCTCTCGTCCTGCCATCGCTCGTTTTCCAATCTTCGATCCTCGATTTCTTTCCGATGATGGAGATCAAGACCGACCTGGTGGTGCTGCGCGACGACGTCTACAGTAAGCCAAAGATCAAAGATCAGAGACCAAAGATCAAAGATCATAGAGCAAAGATCAAAACTTGCAGATTATGGCTTCAACAGTTGGCGGTACTACTTCAACGAGCTCCCAGTGAATGTGACTTATAAGACGCTCGCAACGACTACGGAGAAGATTCGGCAGCAGATCACAAGTCTTGTCCATGCCGAAGTGATTGAAGGCACACTACGCGCTAATTTGAAACTCTCTGCTCTGGCAATGATCTCTCGCAGGCAAAGAAAGTGAGAGAGAGAGAGTATTGCCAGAGAGGAGAGTTTTAAATTAGACTCGGGTGTAAATTTACTATTAGATCATCTCTCGTTGCAGATGAAATAGAATGTGAAACGAAAAGAGTTTTACATTTCCAAATTCAGGATCGTCGAACGATTGTCTTTGTCGCGCGCACCGAGAACATTCAGCGATGGATCTACGAGGTATACTGTAGTTTCCCAGGAATACTGTAATAGTTCCCTCGAATCAATCAATAATCTCTCAGGCAACTGCCTATATTGACAATGGTGATCTGCAAATGTTCGCGATGACCAAGGTTAGTTAATGTAGTTTGATCGCTGAGCGATATAGTTTGATGTTTGATCTTTGTGTTTTGAACTTTGATCTCTAGGACATCACACCATTCACGTGTGACGAGTGCTCGGCGGTGAACATGCTCTGGATTCGGCCCTACTCCACTAACAAAGTTCAGGTATCGTAGTTTTGATCTTTGATCTTTGCAGTTTGATCTTTGATCTCTGTAGTTTGAAGTAAGATCTTATCAGGATATCCGCGAGTATAACGAGTTTATTACCAAGAACGAGATCAACACCGAGCTGAAGTACTCAATCAAACCGTGGGATGAGGTTTGTAGTATGATCTCTAGTCTTTATAGTTTGTAGTGTCACCTGTCTTTATAGTTTGTAGTCGTATCTCTCGATCTTTGTAGTTTGATGTCTCTTGACTGATCTCTGAATTCTGTCCTAGTCAGGTCGATGTGGCATTCTTCTACGACATCATGAACGCAACCGCAAAGTGAGTTAATGGTTTGCTTTGCTGATCTTTGACCGTTGACCTTTGATCTCTGATCTCTGATCTTTGATCTTTAACCTCTCCTTTAGCTATATCAAGGCGGTGAACACGACGTTCGGCAGCAACGGAGGCTACGCCGCCTTCAATTGCATCTTCGACGGCGACAACACCTCCCTGCCCATCGTGCCCTTCATTACGGTCTGTAGTCTGTAGTTTGATCTTTGATCTTTGATCTTTGGTCAGGCTCGGGCGGTGAACGAGTACGGCCGACTGATCGAGCAGGCGCCTTCGCTCTTCTACGAGGACGTTCCTGTGCGCGTGTTCCGCGTCCTCCGACGACGCGCCGAACCGGACGATCGATACGCCAAATTGGTAGATCAAACTACAAAGATCAAAGATCAAAGATCAAACTACAATCTCTATGCAGATGGCTAACTGGACAACTACCACAGGACCGCTGCTGTACTACAACTCGCTGATCACATCGCCCGACACAATCCTGATCTATCGAGTGGTCACCCTACAGGTGCAAAAGATCAAAGATCAAAGATCAAAGTGCAAAGATCAAAGTACAAAGATTACTCCTTCCAGCAACCTCCGTTCGTGCAGAAGCTCGCGGACGGCCGCATCGTCGGCTACTGCATCGACATGATGGAGATGATAGCGTAAGGGACATTTGTAGTCTGATCTCTGGACGCTTTTGTATTAGGTTGTCGGGAAAGTCTTGACATATATGTTTGTCTTTCTACTGAGTGTCGCAGTTGCACTTTGGGTTTCTCTCGTTACTAGTGTATACCAAGCAGTGACGGGCCTTTGCAGTAAACAACTCCCCATTCCGTTCACATCAGCCAGGCTCTATTTGTGCAACGATGTATAACATTAGTGCTTTTCACAACCGTCATGTTCCACTTTACCTCTTCCTATCCGACACCACAACGAAGGATTCGGATACCCTCCTGAAGATTTTTTATGATAGATACGCCCACACTACTACACCATCGAGATTTGGTTCCTGCGCTTCAAATGAAACGACATTTCCTTCCTTAAACGGCAGACCCCGTGAGTTGGATTTTGACACGTCGAAGAAACTTGTGGAATCGGACCCATTTCAAAGTGTCTGTAAATTGGTCCTCACACTTGGAGTCCACCATAGCACAGTCGAGGAATACCGGAAATCCATTGGAATGTGAAAATTTCTCGGTCAATTCATACCCTATGATCACACCAAAACCAACCTTGATCGTCGAATCGATGTTTCCATTACCCACCCCACTCTCCACTCTGGGGATCGATGGCTGGACCGGCTCATAACGGGGGATGAAACGTGGGTCCACTACGATAAAAACCACAGGTGAGCCGAGAAGGTTGAAGAACGAGAGACACCACAGGATGCCCCCAAACCTAACCTGCGCCCCCAAAAACCCATGCTGTCAGGGTGGAGGGGAATGGATGGTGTGATCAGCAGGCAGCTGCTCTCCGAGGGCATGACAATTACCAGGTCCAAGTGCGTCACACAACTACGGAATATGATGAAGGCAGTCGATTTTTCAAGCCAGAAGAACAAAAAAGTATATTATCACCACTATTACCCCCGTCACCATGTCTTCAATAAAGTTAAGCAGGAACTGGCCGTATATGGATGGATGGTTCTCCATCACCCCCCGTATTCTCCTGACTTGACCCCGTCGGATTACTAGCTTTTCGCAAGTCTGACACGTGCCCTTCGAGATAGGACCTTCAAGTCCCGTGGAAGTGTCGCGTCTGTACTCAAGCAATACTGTACTTCGCGCACAGCTGGGTTCTACAAAGAGGGAAACCACACATTGGCTGAACGTTGGCACTACATTTGTTGATCATGATGGAGCATATAATCCATAACGTACTTCTGTTTGCTTCGAGAAATAAACGATCGAAAAAGTTGTCAAGACTTTCCCGACAACCTAATAGCTTGATCTTTGATCTTTGATCTCAGTGCTCGACTGAATCTCACGTACGAATTGTACGAGGTCGAGGACGGCAGCTTCGGCACGATCGATGAGAGCGGTAATTGGAACGGGCTCATGGGTGCTCTTGGTCAGTTGATCTTTGATCTTTGATTTTTAAATATTTTGGATTTTGATCTTTGATCTTTGATCTTTGATCTTTTGATTTTCCAGTCTCCGGATCGGCGGACTTCGCGCTCGCTCCACTGTCAGTCACGAGTGAGAGAGAGAATGATGTCGACTTCACGGTAACAAATATCTTTCATAGATTATTCAAAATTGTAGCTTTCTTTCATTAGTATACTGTGGAAACCGATAGAACACTAATCGATAATGAAACATGATAAAATAATAATAATAATAATTTATTCACGTCAAGCGATCATCGCTAGGTGGGGTTGGAACGAGCAAAGTCGTGATTATTCATACTCCACCATGTCGGCCTATGATGAAACATGATGAAATATAGAAGTTTTATTACAATTGGATGATTTTCTCTATCATGTTATCCAGTATATCCACCTCCGAAAATCGATGATCTTGTCCCCCAGGTACCGTACTACGATCTCGTCGGGACCACAATACTCATGAAGAAGAACGATCCTACCTACTCGCTCTTTCGTTTTCTCGACGTGAGTGAACGAATTTTTTACTTAAATGGCAGATCCTGAGCTAATTTGACTCTCCGCTCTGGCAACCACCCTCTATTTGGCAAAGAAAGCGAGAGAGTAGCCAGAGCGGTTAGTTTCAAATGGGATCTTGATGTCCCTTTAATTATATGAAATTGATTGTTCCATTCTTTTATTTTGTGACGTCCCTTTAAAAACTCACCTTTCCCCCGCCCCGAGCCACCTTTCACTTATTTCTTTCTTCTAGACAGTGAAGTCATTATCATCACCTATTTATTTTTGATCATATTCATTTTCATGTGTCGTTGCATGCGTGTGCATGTAGATAAAATATATAATATATATATATACAACTTTGTACGAAATGATAAATTGATTGATCGATTGATTGATAGAATTAATTCATTCGTGTTTTGCAGGTACTCGAATGGCCCGTGTGGCTGTGCATCGCCGGCGCCTACGTCTTCACTTCGTTCCTTCTGTGGTTGTTCGAGAAATTCTCGCCCTACTCCTACACCAATAACAAAGTACTGTAGATTACTGTAGAAAAAGGCATACCCGAGCTGATTTGAAACACTCCGCTCTAGCAATGCTCTCTCGCTTTCTTCGTCTACGAGAGAGTATTGTCAATGCGGGGCTGAATTAGCTCGGGACGTGACTTTAAAATCAGGTACATCTTACAAATATTTCTTGGATGTACAAGAATCATGGTGGGTAATATTTCCCTGATCACGAGGATTATTCTATTTGTCCATCAATCGATATCAAGAGTCTACAGTAATCTTCCTTTCAGGAGCGCTACAAAGACGACGTTGAGAAGCGCGAATTCTCGCTCAAGGAGTGCCTCTGGTTCTGCATGACCTCGCTCACTCCTCAAGGTACAGTATCAATCGATAATCGACCACAGTAATCCTAGACTACCGTAACGATCGTTACAGGAGGCGGCGAAGCGCCCAAGAACATCTCGGGTCGCCTAGTGGCCGCTACCTGGTGGCTGTTCGGCTTCATCATTATCGCCTCGTACACGGCTAATCTGGCCGCGTTCCTGACCGTATCCCGACTGGAACAGAGCATCAAGTGGGTTACGGTATTTATCGCGATGCATTTATCGATTAGGCTCTCTATATATTCTCATAGCTTCGCTAATACGTTTTCGATAATACATATTGAAAATAGTTTCATTGTTATTGAAAATTATATTAATATAAAAATATTTTTTTAATAAATTTAATTTTTTTAAAAAGCGATTCTCAGATCATTGGACGACCTTGCCAAGCAGTACAAGATCGAATACGCGCCCACGAAGGGGTCCGCCTCCGAGACGTACTTCAGAAGGATGGCAGAGATCGAGGAGAGATTCTACAAGTGAGATCCAGTGATTAAGCTACGCCCATTTACTAGAGAATGGTTTCTTTGATGGTTGAAATTACGGATTGTGACCTACATAGCGATTATCAGCATGGTCGACTTAGTAAGAATCAACTTTCAAAAGCTGCAGTTGATCGATTTTTTTGAATGAAACCCGTCGCATATCCGCCACACGAAAGATAGCCAAAGTAGATTTTTTGGACTTGATTTCCATTGAAACAGCCATTTTTTTGCTGGAATTACCATGAAGACATAAGATGCTGTCCGGGGAATCGAACTCGTGTTCAAAAAGTGAAAAAAAAAACAATAAAATGCCTTTTTCGCTGTCTTTCGTGCGGCGGATATGCGACGGGTTTCGTTAAAAAATCGATCAACTGCAGCTTTTGACAGTTGATTCTTACTAAGTCGACCATGCTGATTATCGCTATGTAGGTCACTAACCGTAAATTCAACCATCACAGAAACCATTCCCTAGTTAGTGACTCTGCCGTCAGACCCTTTCCAATTGCCTGTCTCCAACCCCTATTTGATCCGGTATATATTGAAGACAGTCAACACGCTCTCGCGAATAAATAATGTGGGAGAGTGTAGTCAGAGCGGAAAACTAAATAAGCTCCGCCCCTTTTCGGAAATTTCCCCGCAATTGCAGCATCTGGAAGGAGATGTCGCTGAACGAGAGTATGACGCCGCGGGACCGGGCGCGTCTCGCTGTCTGGGACTATCCCGTATCGGACAAGTACACCAACATGTGGAGATACATGCAGGTTCCGCAGTGAAGTTCATAGATCAAAGATCAAAGATCAAAGATCACTATTCAATATTCGTCTGGTGCTCTTGTACAATCAATCTTTACTAGTCCAGAAAACTTTAAAAAATGAAAGATCTTTGATTTCTATGCACGACTTATTTTTACTCTCCGAATATCAGTGTTTTCTGCCAATCTTATCGATTTTTCTTTCCTAAGAAATGTTTAGGAATGCGGGCTTCCGGAGTCGACCGAGATAGCGATAGATCGTGTGCTCAACGCTCCGGACGGATTCGCATTCATCGGTAAAAAAGCAAAAAAAAATCAATTCACGATAACTCTGAATCGTTCAGGCGACGCGACCGAGATACAGTACGCCGTGATCACCAATTGCAATCTTCAATCGATTGGAGTGGAATTCTCGCGCAAACCCTTTGCCATGGCCACGCATCCGGGACATCCGCTGAAGAATAATCTTTCGAATTCGTAAGTATCGATTGATGCAGTACAGTAACCTACAGTTACAGTAGTCAAGTTACAGTAATCTAGTTACAGCAGTCTAGTTACAGTAGTCTAGTTACAGTAGTCTAGTTACAGTAGTCTAGTTACAGTAGTATAGTTACAGTAGTCTAGTTACAGTAGTCTAGTTACAGTAGTCTAGTTACAGTAGTCTAGTTACAATAGTCTAGTTACAGTAGTCTAGTTACATTAGTCTAGTTTCAGTAGTCTAGTTACAGTAGTCTAGTTACAGTAGTCTTGTTACAGTAGTCTAGTTACTGTAGTCTAGTTACAGTAGTCTAGTTACTGTAGTCTAGTTACAGTAGTATAGTTACAGTAGTCTAGTTACTGTAGTCTAGTTACAGTAGTCTAGTTACAGTAGTTTTGGACCCTTTAGGTCGTCCAATGACCTTACCGTGTGATAGAACTAGTCTTTAGATGGCATCTGCTTTATCATTGTTAACCGTCTCTTATATAGATATCTATGAAATACAATAGACAAAATATAATATATGAACCTCGTCTCAGACATAATATCGTATCATCGATACAATGAATAATGATACGAATGTCATAGAAATGCGTTTCTATAGACATTCTGTATACTGGGGGGGGGAGTTCTTTCAGTGACGAGTAGAAATGTCGTATTTGAATTGTTGTATGGAATCGTCTATTTCTTAGTATTCCTTATCAGCATGGTCCTCTGGGCAGCTAGTTCGTATTCACTCAGTATTTTGTCAATTTCTTTTAGCAGCTCGATTGGAGACCATTCCTTATCATCTTCTTTTCTTGTTAGCTTTCTTTGGATCTTTTCGGGGTACTTACAAAAGATCATTTCTCGTATACATCCTCCAGTCTCGCCTTTTTCTTCTAGTAATTGTACTAGTATCGTCTGTTTATCGTATATTTCTCTAGCCTTTCGTATCTCTTTTACTTCTTCTATTTGGCTTAGGTTATGGATTAGTGTCATCTTCACGTTTCTTGCGGGTAGTCTCTCAGGTGATTGTTGTGCTTCTAGTGGGATTGTTCTCGTCTGATTATCATAGAGCTCCATCTGGGCCACCAGTTCGAATAGTTTCGTCTTAGCTTCGTCTCTTTTTTCCTTAACCGTGTCTAATACCATTTCTGGGTCCGTGTCCGACATGTAATTTTCAAATTCTTGTTTGATGTCTCTCCCGTCTATTTCGTACTTCTGTATGGCCTCTCTATAGTCTTTGATATTCTTCTCTTGCGTCTCTATGGCGTCTTCGTATTTCATTATTGTCTGAATTCTTACTTTCGTCTTAGCAATATATTTTAGTAGTTCGTCTCGGCTAGAGGTGGGGATTTCGATTGTTTCGAACTCCGAATTCATTTCACTGAGTTGCTTCATTTTGTTTTTCGTCTTGGTGATTCTCGTTTTGAGGTTTTTTATGGGACAGGATGATACGTCTGACATTTCTTGATGTCCTTCTTGTAGATTTGGGGTTGATTTTTTTATAGGACTGGCTTTTGAGCTTCCAAATTTAACCGAGATAATTGAGTAGACTGACCGAACTGAGTGAATCCGACCGTACCGAGTGAACCGACCGAACCGAGTGAGCGAGTGTACCGACCCGCGTGAACCGACCGAACCGAGTGAACCGAGTGAGCGAGTGTACCGACTCGCGTGAACCGACCGTACCGAGTGAACCGAGTGAGCGAGTGTACCGACCCGCGTGAACCGACCGAACCGAGTGAACCGAGTGAGCGAGTGTACCGACCCGCGTGAACCGACCGTACCGAGTGAACCGAGTGAGCGAGTGAAGACCGACCGAATGCGTTGACCGCGTGCCGAGTGAAGACCGGCCCAACCGGGTAAACTGGTCGATGCACCAATTTGGACCCTTTAGGTCGTCCACCTTACCGTGTGATAGAACTAGTCTTTAGATGGCATCTGCTTTATCATTGTTAACCGTCTCTTATATAGATATCTATGAAATACAATAGAACCTCGTCTCAGACATAATATCGTATCATCGATACAATGAATAATGATACGAATGTCATAGAAATACGTTTCTATAGACATTCTGTATAGTAGTCTAGTTGTTGATTTTCACGAATAGTATGTAGATATTCTACCAGACAATGATATTAAAAGATCTGATTTCTCCATGACCAGTGGCCGTATGCATGAACAACGGGAAAACCGTCTTCCGGGAAATTGCGACGTCATCAGCGTATGCTGAGGCGTTTTCCATAAATCCTCCGCCTACGCTAATGACGTCTCATTTCCCGGAAAACGGTTCATGCATACAGCCACAGAGCGGATGCTTTCAAATAAGAATAATCCTTTCCCATGGTAAAATATGTTTCACGAGCAACATATTGAACACGTTTATCATACGAGGATTATTAATTGATATTGATACTCTTTACACTGTAAGTTACAGTTACGTTAAGTTAGTTTGCAGCATTCTCTATCTGATGAACAATCGCAAGTTGGAGACACTACGTGACAAATGGTGGACGGACAACCCGAATAAGGTATTCAATTAAAGTGACACCACGAAGTAATGGAAACTCCCCGTTGTGGTCTCATTCTCTCGCTTTCTTTGTCAGTGAGAGAGTATTGCCAGAGTAGAAAGTGCAGTTAAAGGGAGCGTAACTCTCTCAGTGGTCTGTTCGACGCGCAATGCTTTCTCGTTGTTAGAGAACAGAGAAATAGTGTGCAAAATGTAGAGACCATTGAGAGAGGTAACGCTCCCTTTAATGACAAGCAAACAAGGAATCATTCGCAGGCACAGTGTCGTGCTGTGGACGATGAAAGTGAGGGCATATCGATCGATAACATTGGCGGTGTCTTCATCGTCATTCTCGCCGGTACGATCTACCAATCAATAAACCTACCGTAATCCCCCTGAATCGTTGCAGGAATCGTCATGGCCATGATCATTCTCGTCTTCGAGTACGGCTATCACAAGTTAGTTTATTGATTGGTTTTCTAAATAATTCAAAATCAATCGATAAACAGGAAGAAGGCCAAGAAGGTGGCGTCCTTGCGCAAGAAGCACACTCCCGCCTCGTCTCCCGCAGACTCCGCCCTCAATCTAGATAAGGTATACGGTATCCGGCAATTATCGATTGATTTTCCCTACCTTCCTTTTTGCGAAATATGTTTAAAACACCGGAACAAAAACCACATTTAACAAATCAATACAATTCTTAAAATATTTATTTTTGATAAATCAATATTACTGAATTTAATATTATTGATTTTATTGATTGATATTGATTAGATCGGCAAGACACCGGACGACGTGACGTCAACAATTCGTTCAACAAACATTTCTCCACTCTACCTTGCCAATCCCCGATCTCGTCCGACCAGTCTTATCAAGCGAAGGAATAGCCATGCCGTTGAAGAGGGAGCCAAGGAAGAGCTGGACCGGAAATATGATAATCCCGCCTATACTGAGTCAAATATCGATTGAATTAATTATTGATTGATTGAATTACCATAACAATATCCCGTATTCATATAAATTGTACTTTATTCCGGTTTCATCCATAATATTTGTGATCGATATAATAAATAAATAAATATGTGTTAATGATTCGCGCCCAGTGTTAATAAGAAAAGATCAATGATTATACTGCTTTTCAACCAGCAGTGGCCGTATGCAAGAACCGTTTTCCGGGAAAATGTGACGTCATTAGCGTAGGCGGAGGCGTTTTCCAAAAATCCTTCGCCTACGCTAATGACGTCACATTTTCCCGGAAAACGGTTTTCCGTTGTTCTTGCATACGGCCACAGGCAGTAAAATATCGACTATATATTGTAGTACTTCCTCCGCTTTCATAAC